>LN891134.1:15167-69365 GCA_900010015.1 Tuber aestivum | reverse complement strand
CCATACCAGAGGGGCTTGGGGGGTTGGCTTTTTCCTGTGGCGAGAGGAGGGATATGGGTTTTTTGTCGTCATAGCTAGCGCTCCATACGTTTTTTGTACCCTAAACAAATAATCAATGAGTTAAACAAAAATAGTTGCTTTATCCGAAATAATAAGTAAGGTTTGAAGAAAAACCTTAGCCTGAGGAGATCCATGATTGATTGAACAAATAGACTGATTGTCTAAAATCAAGGCACTTCAGAAAGTTTAATATGTTGTTCATGTTACACATAATAGCGTAATCGGTGCGGCACGTGACTAAATTCATAAAGGTCACGTGTTCGACTCCGGGCCCCGCCGTAGTTATCGTGACGATATCATATTATCGCACGAAATGATAAGGCATCTATGCAGCCCGCTCCGCGGAGATACGAGGCATGCGACCGAGGGGTTTTCGCTGGATAACATAGAAGGAGCTCCGCTCTACAAGATAAGACTTAGTTGGTTCAGATTGGTCAGTTAGTTAACGAGCTACGACCTCTGCAAGTCTATATGCAATTACAAGAAGTAATATGCATATTCCTTCAGCTCGCGTAAGCTAGAGTCATCCGGAAGACCTAGTTACGATTGGTTAATAACAACTCACTGGTCGAGTTAGTTATCTTCGTCATGCACTCTAAGCTATGCACATAGAAGAGTCATTGATAAGTCCTTTGACGGAGCTGATCACTCCACTCAGGAAGAGAGCGGGGAAGTTAGTTTTCAGGGTCAAATGGGGTTCGCACTCCAAAGACACTGAAACGTTAGTATGGCAGGTACATAGTCAGTAAGGGATTAGATGTTGGCCGCGACCACCCAGACGCGGAATATAAATATCGAGGTGCCTCCCTAGCTTTAAGTCTATCATCAGCGACCGGAGAAGAGATCTTATCAATATATTCGTTCTACTTTACTTCTATCTTTACGAGCCTTCTTGACTATCTCCGAGACAGAAGATTACAGGGCCTAGTGTACACTCGCTTGATTTTAGAGTTACCTACCCCCTAACAGTTCATTCTTCTTGTAGTAGTATTACTGCAATACTGCTAGATGCTACTACTAAAGCAATCTTGTATTAACTTTGAATTTTTATAAGAATTGTATTCTCTAAAAATGTCTTTCCTGCTCCTCTTGGCCTATTATGGAAAAACATATCTCCAGTATTAATATCTACTGACCTTAGAACTACTTGAAATACATATCTCTGTACAGAATTTAACTGTAGTTTACATCTCTAAAGCATTCTATTTAACTCTACATAATTTTATACTATAGTAACCTATTCTAATATTGACTACAAAGTCTATAGTTTAAGTCCGATAAAGGTAATAGCAATGCAAAGTAATCTAACCAATTACCCATATTAGAGAGTATTTCTTGAAAAAAATATTGTTTAAGGCTATATGTTTGCTTATCTGATAGACTCAGAATTTCCATATGTGGCACCTGTATGATAGGATAATTATCTGAGCTCAGGCAGGGTAATCTTTTCATATCTCATTAAGGTAGGGTAACTTTATTCTCTCCTCACATATCACATTTTCTATTTCCAGCATCAAAGCTACCCACTGGCCCCTTTACCCTTTCCTTTTTTCCGCTCTGATTTTATTTTCTTCCCCCCAGGTGTCTTTTATCTCCTTCAACCCACCCTAGCTTAGTGCTGTCTTTCCGGGCATTTGTCTCATAGTGCATTTTAGTGCTGTCTCATAGTGCATTTTAGCGCTGTCTTTCCGGGCATTTTGTACTGGCGGTTTTCAGGGGTCTCGAGTACTATAGATACTAATTCTTGATTACATAATATTTTATATACTCGCAAAACACTGGGCTTTGGCAAGAGCAACTTTGAAGAACCACCATACCGTACGGTACGGTACATGGGTATCATAATTCGAAATTTTTACTATATCCACCAGCATTGCTCTGATTGAAAAATCCGAAAAGATGGAATTACAGAGGAGTGCCTTCTGAGCAGCTCTGTGAAGCTACTGTACAGTACGGGCACTGCTGCAGAAGGGGTCGCTATTGTGCTGTGTAGTGCCGCCGATGCCGTATCATACCGTACCACGAAACCCCGACAAAGATTTTCATCGACCGTCGGGCAAACCGCCAATTCATGTTCTCCCATGGGTAAATTAAAAGAGTACGGTACGGGCCCACTGCTCCAGGCACTGCGCGCGTATCCTCCAAAATGGAGGTTCTAGAATATCATAGCAATAGGATATGTCATAAGTTAACGGTATGGTATGATACTCTCGCCTCCCCCTTCCGGCCCCTCAACGCAATCAAAATCACAATCATAGCCATGGGGTGCGCTACACAGGCGCAGTACCGCACGAACCCGCCGACAATGGGAAGAGCTCGTCGCATTTCTCCAAAGGGCGGTCATTGGCCTAAGGAGCCTTCTGGAGGATACAGGAACTGTCTACGGTATGCTGGGTAAAGACCAGTTCCTCTATGGAGCTTAAAGACTAGCTAAGGGCATAATCCTACTAGCTCTTCTATATAGGGCTGAGATTCTGGTCCCACCGAAAGCAATATTTTTTTTTTTTAAAAAAAGAAACGATGTGATGCTTTTCAAACTGTATTCTGCACTGGTTTACCAATACATTTTATGCTACAAATATCATATTTCTTTCTTTGGAGGCTTTGATTACTATACTAATAGCATCGTTGCTAGCATACTCGAGTGTGTTAAATAGAAACAGAGAATGACAGTAATAGTAAGAATTATCACTGCTATCTCTGAGAACAATGTAGCCACAACTGCACGGTCTATTACTCGTATACTAGTAGTAAGTTATGTAACTAAATGGGACCTCATGATTCCTACTAATACAGGAAGGGGGTCAACGAACACAGGAAAGAAAATTCCAGTTTGCCAAGACCTCTTTGGTGTATTGTTCGTTGACCCCCCCTCCTACGTTAATGGAAGGCCGGTATTTAATAACAACAGTAGCCGTATAAGGCTACAGGTATAGACATCTATCTCCAATACTATTACTTAAAGCAAATCATTAATAATTAATGTCACGATAATTACTGTTTGTATTTTTTTTAAAAATAAAAAAAAACACTACTGCTGATAAAACCCTTAGAAGCACCTGCTATATTATACATTCTAGACAGTGCTGTACAAGGACTTTATAATTTTTTCTTATGCCATTAAGGAAAGGAGGATATCTCCTTTTTTTCTTTTCTTTTTTTCTCCCCGTCCGAGGAGGTTTCGTGCGAGCAGGCCCATGCCTTAGAGTGCCTGTCATGACTCTTTCACTCCCGTATGATACTCGGGTAGGTTTAGGATCGGAAATAAAATCAAGGATTTATAATAATACTCAAGGCGCCGGTTTGCTCTGCCAGTTCCTATTACGGAATCGCTCATCCTCGGGAATTTTAGCCAATAAAATGCAGTACAGAACGATGATTGCAACCACACTAAGAAAACTCTGAACCTCAAGAACCTGGATGACATTCACCTCCATTCACTTGAAACAACGAAAGGTGATGGTGAGCTATGCCAGCAGAAGGGAATCGTCACATTTAAATGGCCATTGAGATCACCAAAGCTTAGCCAAATGGAGTGACTATGGGATGATTGTAAAGATGAGATTGCCGCTTACCAATTTACTGGTACTAGTCAGGAAACGGTTGAGCAAGCAAAGGCTACATTGGTTGAGGTTTGGAGACAGTTTCCACAGGAATTGATCGATAGGCATTGTCAAAGCTTTCATGAAAAGCTTAATAGATGTATCATTCATCATGGTAATAATAAATTTAATGGATAGTATTTTGTATTTGTTTTAAGTTTGTTCCTTTCACGCACTCCTAGTAGCTAAATTAGAGGGGCCGGGGATGCTTTATGTGGGGATTGTTACTGTGACTGCAGGAAAACTGGCGACTCAGTAGTCAATGTTACAGCTTTGTTTTAAGGTGTCCATACACTTTAGCTAGTGTTGCGCCGGAGGCACTTTGGTGTCTTGTATAGGCCAAAACATCCGAGGATGAGCGATTCCAGAATAGGAACTGGCAGAGCAAACCGGCGCCGTGAGTACTCGTGCCTCCGAGCCAAGAATTGGCACCTCTTTTGGAATAGTCCCCTCGGAGCCATAAAAAGTTTAGCGTTTGAGCTATCTCAAAGACTCTATTACCGGTGACACAAAATACAGTGCCACATAATGAGTGAGAGTGGCCACTGGCATGGCAGTCGCAGAGTGCAATCCCTCACGCTACAAGAGCAGCCTCAAGACTACACTCTCTACGGCCCCGTGGAGGCTATCCCAAAAGAGGTGCCAACTCTTGGCGCGGAGGCACGAGTAGAAGGAGGGGAGAAAAAGAAAAAGAAAAAAACACAGAAACCCCAACACTCTCTCGCCTTTCCGAGGTGTCCGACCTCTACATTTATGATAGCACCTCGGCAATTACCCTTTTCGGAGATATTATACGGTGCCAGTGGAGTACCGTAATAGTACTGTACCGAGGCTTACTAATATCATATCAAGTCAGGCCAATCTCGCCAACAACGAACCGACAGCCGGTCAGTTAGATTTGGGGCCTGTTTGGCGGGAACGGGTAGGCGGGTCGACCGTTCCGTTCGGTTCAGTTGATGAGTTTACCTGGGGAAATGGCTGTACAGTCGCCCCTGGCTATAATGAACCTCGCTATAGTGAACGGGGGCTGAAAGGAAAGACTGTGATTGGTGCATGAGCTGTCTTGCGGCCTTGCTATTGGCTAATCTCTATAGTGAACAGTGTTTTTTGCGTTCACTATAGCCAGGGGCGACTGTACTTGTATTGGCACATTCATAATGGAAAGGTACCGGTCGTTTGTATACCGTGGGTGTTCCGGACCGGAACAGTCATATCCAGACAGACCCTTAACCTTTCTTTCTTTCTTTCTTTCTTTCTTTCTCCTTTCTCCCGGCTTGCAGATGCAGAAAGAAAAGGGTGTGGCACTAATACAGTATGTACAGTAGAAAGTGCTCGTTGGTAGGTAAGCGACGAGGTTTACTCGTATCATACCGTACGTAAGCACAACATATTCTCGGAGTTTCTGGAGATAAACACAACGCTCTTCGGCACGATTTATCCGAGTTTTTTTTCTTTTCTTTTCGGTTGCGGGGTGTGCCAGTCTATGACGTCCATTGTATCTACACTCCGCCGCTAGAAGGAGTCCGGCCCATGATAGTCCGACGGAGAAGGCGCCACCTGCCGAGGTCAAAGGGGGAAAGGTAAAAAGTTTTTTTTTTTTTTTTTTTTCGCTCTCATGGTTGTTGGTTTGTTGGTTCGCTTGTTTGTTGGTGGTCAATCCAGCCTTGCTGCACCCACATGGGGGATCTCGAATCGCATTTTACGTTATGGTGGGATAGCGATTGTCATGCTGCGGGTAGGCCCTGTGCCTAGGAAGCTAAGGGAGGAGGGTGGATGCTAGTGCCGGATGAGCGGCCCAACTTTTTGGTTGATTCATGTACAAGTATATATAAAGGCAATGGAAGGATAGCTTCAGGGTTTTCGCATAGCACGCTCGTACAGCATAGTATACCGGTAGCCATATACAGCACTGGTAGGAGTTGAATTCAGGTTTATCATAATTGACTACCACTGCTGCTGCCACCTTCTTCGGTGACGGCACCAATCCTAATAATATTATAATGGTGGACGAAAAAGAGCCCCCCATGCCCTCCTCACCTTCACTACCACCACTACCACCCCACGAAGCTGCACCACCATTGCAGCAAGTCGACACCCACAGCTCGACGGCAACAACGGCTGCAGGGTTGAGCTACATAGACCTGGAAGCGCAAAGCGGCAAGCGCAGCCTCGACAGGCGGCAATCCGTTTCCTCGGTGGTGACGCAAAAGGATTATGTCGGGGACATCCTTCCGGAGTGGGAACGCTCGCTGCGGCGACAGGAGACGCTGCAGAGGTTGCGCACGGTGTACTCTCGCCAGACGGAGAAGTTGGGGGAGTTGGATGCGCCAGCGGATGCTTCGGAGTTTAAGGATATTGATAAGGAGCTGATTACTTGGTATTACCCCCTCCTCTTGGAATGGGTTTGTCGGCCGGACCGTTGGGTGTGAGTGATTGCTGATGAAGCAGCAGGGATGGCCCCGAAGACCCGGAGAATCCGAGAAACTTCCCCAGTGCCAAAAAGTGGAGGATAACGTTCATTATCTCGCTGTACACTTTTGTTTCGCCGTTCGCGTCGAGCATAGCTGCTCCCGCGGCGCAAGCATACGCTGCTGAGTTTGGAATTACCAACCCTACCATAGCAAGTCTGACGGTTTCGGTCTTTTTAATTGGATTTGCGCTCGGGTGAGTTTCCACATCTCCTGTGCAATTGCGTGGGATGTGTTATTGATTAGGAGTGAGTGAGAGATAGCCCATTATTCATGGCCCCATTGTCGGAATTGTTTGGCAGAGTCATAGTCATGCAGGTGACTGCTGTGCTCTTCCTCGTTTTCAATATTGCCTGCGCTGTCGCGAATAGTACGGCGCAGATGATTGTCTTCAGGCTGTTGGCCGGTCTAGCCGGGAGTGCGCCGTTGGCTCTTGGTGGTGGGATTCTTTCCGACATCTGGGCACCTGTGGATCTGGTTCGTGCTATGGCATTGTTCGCACTCGGGGTATGTTTGATATCTCCCTTCCCCCCCTCAGGACCGCGCGGTGCTAATATGGACGTCTCTCCCGTCCCACAGCCCCTCCTGGGCCCCATCTGCGCTCCTGTAATCGCTGGTTTCGTGGTCCAGAGCGTCGACTGGCGATGGGTGTTCTGGGTTCTCGTGATCGTGGGTGGTGTCGCCATGGTTATTGGAATGATTGTGTTTAGGGAGGAGACTTATCCCGGTGCGTGTTCCCTCTTCCTGCTTGCTCAGAGATCTGCCGCAAGGGGGAACAAGACTAACAAATGCGTCAATGTAGTCGTCATCCTGAACCGTAAGGCAGCGAGACTGAGGAGGGAAACCGGAAATGAGAACCTTCATACCGTCTTCGAGATCACGGAGGATATAAAGACCAGTTTCCGGATTGCTATCACTCGGCCGGTGAAGATGCTCGTTATGAACCCAGTGCTGCTGATGCTGGGTCTTTTCATGGCATTCGTAAGTTTCCTCCATCCCCTCCACGCAGGCCGTTATCCGTTCGTCAGAAACTAACAAATACCCAAAGGTCTACGGCTTCCTCTACCTCATGTTTGTCACCTTCCCAGTGCTCTTCCAAGGCCAATACGGTCAATCCATCGGCATCGCGGGCCTAAACTACCTGGGGCCGGGTGTGGGCTTCATGGTGGGCCTAGCAATCTTCACCCCGCTGCTGCAAAAGACCTACCTAAGACTCACTGCGGCCAACGACGGCGTCGCCAAGCCCGAATACCGGCTGCCGACCCTGCTCATTGGCGGCGTCCTCATCACCAGCGGACTATTCTGGTATGGCTGGTCGGCTGAGAAGAAGCTGCACTGGATCATGCCTCTGATCGGCACGGCGATCTTCGGCGCCGGAATGATCCCCGTGTTCTCCGCCGTGCAGACCTACCTTATCGACATGTCCCCGCGCTACGCCGCCTCGGCTATCAGCGCTGCCACGCTCTTCCGCTCGCTCTTTGGCTTCGCCTTCCCGCTCTTTGGAAAGCAGATGTATGATAGGTTGGGCTATGGCTGGGGGAATTCCCTCATGGGGTTTATCGCCCTACCCTTAGGCATCCTGTTCCCGTTGTTCATTTATAGATATGGCGAGCAGTTGAGGATTAGCGCGGAAAAGAGGATGGAGGAGTCGGATGCGAAGGTCAGGGCCAGAGCATCGAAGAGGGAGACAGGGTCGTCATTGCCTTGAGACAGCTTCCTCTCTTACTGGAGTCATCTTTTTACGTTTCATCTTCCTTTCTGTCTAGACAAGCACAGGTACCGGTATCATTATGGCACAGGGGAGGTGTTTTTCCTGTAAGAACAGGGATTATTTTGCAGGTTAACCTAAAGGAACGGTTTACTTACCTTCTACAAGTACCAGTATTATATTGCCCTTTTTTTCTCTTTTTCCTTTTCTTTCTCTTTTCTTTTTTGTCTCATATCATCGTCACCATTAATCCCTCGGCCTAGTTTGGCCCGGCTTGGTTCTGGAGTTGTGGTTTTTTAGCCTTTTAGATTTTTTTTTAGATTTTTTTGCATGTTTTTCGTTTCATTGGATTAGGTTTAGATACCGCACTCTGTTCTGCACAATTGGTTACCGCATGTATTATATAAAGAAACCCGGATGAGTTTCGCCGTTTGTTTCATAACATCATACCCCTCCCCTTCTCCCTTCCTCTCCTGACAGATGTCGGCTCGATGGAGGGGGGGGGGGGAGGGCTAATAGAAAATTGAGTTACTTACTTTCTCTTCCCTCTCACCTCTCTCTGTGCCTGCTCATCGATACTGCTTCGATGTGAATAAATGGATGAAGGACCCACACGAATGGTACAGTCGGTAGAGGAGAAGACAGGAGAGGAGAGTGCCAAGGATGTGTAAGGTATGAGAGCCTACCGTATGTGCCTGCCTGCCTTCCTACGGGGTTTGCGCCGATGGTATGTGCGGTACTGTACGAGTCTGATACTCGGCCGACGGCAATGCCCCAGACTGAAAAAAAAAACTCTTCCCCTGCCCTAACTGGGCTGTAAATAGGATAAAATAGAAATAATAAAAATTGTGCTTGTGTATGATACTATACCAGTACTGTACAGGTACTCTTAATTCTCACCACCACCACCAGGGTCAAGGGTCAACAAATAGCCAGCGGGAAAAAAAATATTGTGGACAAGTTCGGTAACAGCTGGTCCTGCATACCGTATTTTACGCGACGCACAAGATGATATGCAAGCGATGAACAAAACAAACGATTGATCAACAACCGCTGGCGGAAAGGGGGAAAGAAGGAGAGGAGGGAAGCGCTGGCTGACTGACGTATGTAGCGCCCTGCCCTGCCGGTTCTGCAATGTACTGTACCGTACATGCTACGCTATGCGATGCTATGCAGACATACCTGTCCTGTCCACAATAGAACTGCCGTCCCCTAACAAAGCTTTGTTCGTTCAGCACGCTGCCTGCCTACCTGCACCATGAAGAGCCGGTCGGTGCTGCGCCGACCGCACATATTGACAGTGCGTGCACAGGGAAGAATAAAGAGGGGTTTTTTTTTTTTTTGCGTGGTGAAAAGTTGTGCCCGGGTTTTGAATTGGTGGGAAGGGCGGTGTTTGGTGGGTTTTTGGTCATGCTTTTTTTTTTGGGGGGGGGGGGGACTCGGGGGAGGGGGGGAGGGGGGTAGAGAGCACTCGCCGTGGTACAGTAGGTTTTCGGGCTGTGAATTCCGTGAGTGAGTGCTTTTTCCAAAGCGGTGGAATAGAGAAGGAAGGTGAGAGAGGGTTTCCGAGAGAGAGAGAGAGAGGGAGGGGGAAAGAGAGAGGGAGAGGCGTATATAATAATCACAACGAAAGGGAAACGGTAAGTAAAGGTAGACTATGATACCGTAACATTGATTTGGGTCGGGATGCTGTTGTGGTAACGAACGCTCTGCTCGCTCATGCCTGACTTGACCTGGTTCCCTTACCTAAACTTGACTCGCCTACCTCGCCATCTCAGATTGCCGGTACGAGTACAGTAGTCTACCGTACCGGTATGATACACTGTACCCACTCGTACTTACCCACCCACCAGGCCCTACGCCACCCTACCGACCCTCTTCACTTCACTTTTTCCCTCACCTCACCCATCTTCCCATCACCAACACTCATTACCTACCCACCAAACCCACATCACCACTTTCAACCTACACCCGGCTCACTCACTCACTCACCCACCATCGCCCAAGAATAACAGGGCGGGTTGCTATAACCAAACCAACCATTATCTATGCAGCACAGGTATGATGACTTCAGCCCTACACCACCCCCATTCCGATCTGCCTCCTTCCCCAAACCGCTTTGCGAGATTGACCCCGGATACGAATAGCAGAAGGCGAGAGTATCATATTGTGATTCTTGGAGCTGGTGAGCCTTCCCCCTCCCCCCTACCCTATTGTATTTCCCTTGGGCTGGGGCTTATGGTGGATGGTTAGGCGGTGTTGGGAAGAGTTGTTTGACATGTTTGTTTCCCCATCTATCTCTATCCCCTTGCGATACGCTGTTGGATGGGCGTGGAGGGAGGTGCTGAAGATCGCGGGCAGCGCAATTCGTGCACAACGAGTGGATCGAGTACTACGATCCTACCATCGAGGATGTCTACAGAAAGGTTATTGATGTTGATGTTTGTCTTCCCTTCTATCATTCCTGACTGACCGGTCATGAGCTAATGAGTGGGATTGCATCTTTTTAAGGGACGGTCCTGCATTCTTGAAATGTCAGTGTCTTTCCTTCCCCCCTTCTTCGCCATCCCGCCCCCCGTTTGTTTTTGCTTTAAGCCCGATTGATTGATCGATTGGGGTTGCTGATTGTTTGGATGATTAGCTTGGATACCGCTGGGACGGAACAATTTAGTTAGTGGGCCTTTTCCTCTTGCTCTCTTCTTCTGTTCTTCTCTCTTCCTCGGGATTGTGATGGATGGATGGATGGATGGTGGATGCGAATGATGGGATTGAACTTTTCTTCTTTTTTTTCCCCTACCTTTTCTAACTGGGCTGCTGGGAATTGCGAGTAATAGCCGCCATGAGGTGAGTTTTTTTTCTTTTTTCCTTTTCGCCCTCTCATGCTCGATTGCTTCCCCCGATTTGTATTTTGGTTGACGATTGTTTATCAGGGAAATTTACATGAAAGCTGGTACATTATAACCTCACCTCTCCTCCCTCATTCCCCCGAGTCAAATATTTCTCCATTAGAACTAACCCTCGGCACGAATTTCCCAACGACCAACAGGCCAGGGCTTCCTCCTCGTATACTCAATCACGAGCCTGAGTACCCTCACAGAGCTTTCGGATCTCCGCGACCAGATTCTCCGGATAAAGGAAGCCGACTCGGTGCCTCTAGTGATTGTTGGCAACAAGTCTGATCTGGAAGAGGACCGTGCGGTTCGTCGCGACAGGGCGATTATGCTCTCGCAGAAGTGGGGGAGGGTTCCCTTTTACGAGACTTCTGCGCGAAAGCGGCAGAACGTGGATGAGGTGTTTCTAGACCTTTGCCGGCAGATGATGAGGGCAGATGCGGGCGGGTCGGGGGGTGGGGGGGGCGCGAGCGGTGGCGGATCCTGTGAGAAGGTTGCGCAGACGGCGAGGAAGAAGAGGAGGTTTTGTGTTATACTGTGAAGAAAGAGGAGGGATACTGCTGGACTTTTTATTCTTTTTCTTTCCCTTAACCTTTCGTTGTAGATATGCTTTTTTTCCCTTTTTTTTTTTTCATTCCCCCCTTCTTTTAACCTCCCAGCTCCCCTTTCCCTTGCTTCTTTTGGCTTGGATTTTCCCGGTACCGCCATTTGTGTATGGGGTGTTAGAGGTAGACCCACGGAGGAACGGAAAAGAAGCGAGCAAATCAGGAAAGCGTTGGACCAATGGACTGGGCTGGACTGGACTGAAACCGAATATGGGATTGGACTATGGACTATGGAAATGGTTATGGATGAAATGTGTTTTTAGGGTGGCATAAGGCGAATCACTGGCGTCCCGATTGTTTTTTTTTGTTTTTTTTACTCTTGTTTTCCCTCGCTTTGTCAAGTCAGTCCCTATTTTGCCGTTTAAAATTTCGTGACATACTTGCTTATTCTCTCTTTCTAAATTTTTTTTTTTTTTTTTTACAATTGATATCCATTTTCCAGAGTTCCCCAAAAGGCATGTTCCAAGGAGATGATGGGAAGAAAGATAAAGATGGCAAGGATTAGACAAAGCTTTATGCGATAACGGCATCTTTCTACATTCTAAAAACCCCAAATCTGGTATCGGACTCTCTAACACTCCCACCCATGGCCGCCCTCAGCCCCAGCCCTAGCATGGCCCTAGTATCCTCGGGCGCAATAACGCCATCATCCCACAGTCTGGCGGAGCCAAATACAGCTTCACTCTCCCCCTCGATCCTCCCCTTCAAGCCCTCATCCACATTCCTCCCAACGGTCCGCATGACGGCATCCAACTGCTCGGCACCCATAACGCCGACGCGCGCGTTCGGCCACATCCACAGGAACCTCGGCCCGTATGCCCTCCCACACATGCCATAATTCCCCGCGCCATACGAGGCGCCGACCACGACCGTGAATTTCGGAACATCCGCGCAAGCAACAGCGTTAACCAACTTCGCCCCATTCTTGGCGATACCCCCAGCCTCCGCCTGACTGCCAACCATGAAACCGGAGATGTTCTGCAGGAACAGCAACGGGACCCGACGCTTCGCGCACATCTGTATAAAGTGTGCGCCCTTCAGCGCGCTCTCGGAGAAGAGTATGCCATTGTTGGCGAGTATGCCGACGGGGTAGCCGTGTATGCGCGCGAAGCCCGTCACCAGACTGGTGCCGTAGTCACGTTTGAATTCGGAGAAGGCGGAGGAATCCGTTATGCGGGAGATTATGTCGTAGGGGTTTATCGGCTTGCGGAGGTTTGTGCTTGCGATGCCGCTGAGGTCCGATGGGTCGTATAGCGGGTCCTTTACCGTCGGCGCTTCCACGCTGGCCATGGTGGGGTAGTTTAGGTTCGCGATGCAACGCCGTGCTAGCACCAGTGCGTGGGCGTCCGATACCGCAAGGTAGTCCGTTACGCCGCTGACTTTTGAGTGTAGGGATCCGCCGCCGAGGGATTCAGCCGTTACTTCCTCGCCCGTGGCAGCTTTCACCAGGGGCGGGCCGGCGAGGAAGATTGTTCCAGAGTTTTCTACGATTATAGATTCGTCGGACATGCTTGGGACGTATGCTCCTCTATACACACACACTGTTAGTGGGGGGAGATAGGGGCGGGGTGGGGTAGGGAGATACCCGGCAGTGCATGGGCCCATTACTACGGATATTTGGGGAATTCCGTCGGCAGACACTGAGTATCACTCGGCGGTTAGTCTTATATCGGGCTTCAAGTGTTAGAAGGAAGGGAGGAATTGGGAGGGTACTTCTAGCTTGATTGTAAAAGATACGGCCAAAGTGGTCGCGGTCCGGGAATACGTCTGCCTGGTGGGGGAGGTTCGCACCACCAGAGTCGACGAGGTAGATACATGGTAGTCCTATTCCACCAGTAGATGAGCAATTGAACAACCACCAGAATGGAGATCAGAGGAGAGGGGACCGACTATTTTCCTGAGCAATTGCTTGCGCACGAATATGCTTCTTTACAGTTATCGGGTAGTATGTTCCTCCTTTAACTCTACCCGTTCCTTTAGCACAGCTATTCTCGTGATTCATGTAAGGGGGAGGGGGGACACGTACGTGCTATCATTAGCAACAATCATACACTCCACTCCGGAAACCCTTCCAATCCCGGTGATTATCCCTCCGGCAGGGACGTCCTCCCCAGGATACAACTGATGCCCCGCCAGCGGTGACAATTCCAGGAACGCCGATCCGATATCCAGCAATGCGGTAATACGACTTCCACCCACCGTCACTCTGTTAGTTTCTCCCTCCCTGAAAAACTAGCAAGGAAAAGAGGATGAGAGGGAGAAATATACTCCCTCGGCAGCATCTTCTTCCTCACTAAATGCTTCTCTCGCGCCTTCTCGGGCCCACCGAGTTTTATGCGCTCGTGGAGGGAGCGCAGGGAAGAAATGATTGCCGCCATCTGTGCGGCATTTCCTCTGAATTCCGGAGACGACGTATCCACCGTGCTGCGGATTGTGGAAACCGTGGATTCGAAGTGTGGGTGCGAGTGGGTTGCTATTGTGCGGGCAAGGCTGGTGTGTTTGAATATGGCAGTGGTGGTGCGAAGCGGGAAATGGGGGAACCTCCGGAGACGGAGAGGGCGGAACATTTCGGTGGTTGTTGGTGTTATGCTCTTGTTATGAAGAGGGGGGTAGGAAGGTATGATAGGATGAAGAACCAAGAGGATTATTTATTTTTATGCCGTATCATACCTGAACGGTAGGGGGTAGGGGGGGAGGTACTAGCAGGTAGTGTTTACGATGTTGAGGGAAAGTAAAAGACTTATTAGAAGATGAAGGATAACCCCGGCTCAATACCACTTATCGACTACCAGGAACCTACAGTACTATGAGTACTCGAGTACAGTACTCGTACCAGTTAATTAGTCGAACGGAGAAACATTGTGGGGTGCGCTTACTGCCGATTGTAGCCGCATACTAGGATCGTACCGTATTACCGGTATACCTTTCCCCTGTCTCTGCCGAGTGAGGCTATAGCTTCGACTGACCATCTCCAGCTGTAACGACTGCCACCACCACCACCAACCTACTATCGTAAATCTCCCTCCGTTTCATAGTCACACGATCAGACCCTGCACGAACGAAATAAGAAGTGAAGGAGGAGGGGAAGAAAAAAAAAACATGCTCCCACTATCAATATTTACCCGCTCGATGTTCGCCCGGAGAGCTGTGACCTCCACACACCAGGTAATTGCAAGACCATTATCATGTCGTTTCGCCTCTACAAAGCATACCAAGAACTTCAAACCACCCACCCCCGACGATCTAACCGAACTTCGAGAACGGGTTCAGGAGTTCACCAGTCCGTTCCCCCCCCCCGCCCTTTCCAACCCCAACTATCCAGCTAACTATCCCCCTATAGAGCGTGAAATCCCCGAAGAATTCGCCGCCGCCGTGGACCGCAAGAACGAATTCCCGGAACCAATGTGGCGCAAGCTCGGCGAAGCCGGCTTCTTGGGTGTCACCGCGGAGGAGGACTACGGCGGGCTCGAGCTCGGGTACCAAGCACACTGCGTTGTGATGGAGGAGCTATCCCGAGCCTCGGGCAGCATCGGGCTCAGCTATGCTGCACACTCGCAGTTGTGTGTGAACCAACTCACGCTTAATGGGAGTGCCGAGCAGAAGGGGAGGCTACTACCCGGTTTGATCTCGGGTGAGAAAGTGGGCGCGTTGGCTATGAGTGAGCATTCGGCTGGTAGTGATGTTGTTAGCATGAAGAGCCATGCAAGGGAGGTTGATGGAGGGTGGCTGCTTAACGGGACGAAGATGTGGATCACAAATGTGCCCATTGCCAGCCATGCCACGCTTGGAGATATATGCTAATATGAGACTAGGGACCAGACGCAGACGTAGTAGTAGTATACGCAAAAACCGACCCCGAAAAGGGCTCTGTATGACACCCCCCCTTTCCTCTCCCCCCCCCCAACCAACTATCACTAACGGCCCCTCAGAAGGGCATAACCGCCCTCATACTCGAAAAAGGCATGAAGGGGTACACCTGTGCGCGCAAGCTTGACAAACTAGGCATGCGTGGCTCAAACACCGGAGAGCTAATCTTCGAAGACGTCTTCATTCCACACGCGAACCAACTCGGCCCGACGAACAAAGGCGTGCGCGTGCTAATGGAAGGCCTAGACCTAGAGCGCCTGGTCCTCTCCGCCGGACCACTGGGACTGATGCAAGCGGCACTGGACATAACACTACCATACGTCCATCAGCGCAAGCAATTCGGGATCCCAATCGCGCACAACCAACTCATACAAGCGAAGCTAGCGGACATGCACACGAAGCTGTCCGCCGCGAGGGCGTATACGTTTGCGGCGGCCAGAAGGGTGGACGAGGGCGTTATCGATACAAAGGATTGCGCCGGGGCAATCTTGTTCGCGGCGGATCGCGCGACGGAGTGTGCGCTTGATGCGATCCAGTGCATGGGCGGGAATGGCTACGTTAACGAGGTGTCGGCCGGGAGGTTGTTGAGGGATGCCAAGGTACGGTTTTACTTGTTTGTTTATGGCGATCACGGCGATGAGGGCCAGCTGCTAATATAGGGGCTGGGCGGTAGCTTTACGAGATTGGCGCGGGCACTACGCAGATTAGGCATATTGTTATTGGAAGGGCATTCAATAAGGAGTATGCCGATCAGGTCATCTAGGCCCCCGTGTTGAAGGCGCGTTTGTAGAGAGTGTACCGTTACGCTAGACGCATGATTTTCCACATCGGTCTGCTTCGTTTGGCGTTGTCCATAGGCTACCACTAGTCCTCACCTTCCCCATTCCTTTAGGCTACTCGTGCAGTACAGTACTCCAATTACCAATCACAACAAATCACTCGAAGCACCATTCTCTGCCCAGGATTCCTAGACCGCAACCTAGTCCAACACAACAAACACACCCACTTAGCATGAATAGCACTATAATATATTTAAAATCATAGCAGAGCTACGGAGTAGATATCCTCCTAAAACCACATCGCCAACCAACCTAATCAGCGAAGTGGGGAAAAGAAAAAGAAGGACAACAGAAAAGAAAAGAAAAGAAGCACTCCCATTGATCTAACACAGCCAATCCCATGCCATTCGATCTCTAGCTTATCCCGTTTCGCCCGCCTGCCCGCTACGAGCAGGAGCATTAAAAGTAGCTAATGAGAAGAAAGAAAGAAAAACTGCAGCCCAAAAAGCGAGAGGGAAGAATGGGCGGAAAAGACTCCTCACTACCGGTAGAAGACAGGACAAGCTCCTACTAAATAAATGGCTAGATGATGAATTGTAGAAAAAGGGGAAGGGAAGAAGAGTGCTGTCGAAAGTAAGGGTATACGGCGGGGGGGTGAACGGAGCAGGCAAGAAATCAAGAAATCAGTCGGTTGAAAGAGTCTCATTCCCCTCGGTGGAGGGTTTCCGCTTTCTAGTATCGAGCTTTGGCACTTCCGCACCTCGCTCGGCCTTTGCGGGACTACCCCTCTCCCCCTCGATGATGACTGTGCCGTTCCTCTTTTCTTCCTTGACCACGGGTACGATGACTGTAGCATTTCCCCTACCCCCGGTGGTAGTGATAGGACTTGCTCCCGTGGTTCCCTCCTTCCCCCTCCCCCCATCCTCCGTTTCATCCTCTCCCGCCCCCGCCAATGTGGCCCCAACACTAACCCCGACAATCCCAACCCCCTTCTCTTCAATCTTCCTCCTTTTCCTCGGGGGCATTCTCCTCCCCCCTCCCCTTCCTCTCTCCACTACACCAGCTCCCGCAACCTCATTCTTCTTCCCGCCCACCCCACCAGCCTTCCCGCCACCACCAGCCATGCTCGGAACAACAACCTCCTCCTCATAAAATTCTCCATCGGAATAATACTCTTCCCAATCGGAATGGTACTCCGTGGTGTCGTAATCAACGTCGAACTCGTCCCATATAGGGTCGCCCTGGGCGAAGGCGGTTTCGGCCATGGCGTCTACTAGGGCTGCCTTGTTTTAGTTAAATGTTAGTTAGCCTTGACCCTGCCGGGGGCGGGGGAGGCGGTACCAGGTCGTCATCCTCGTAATAGTCGTCGTATTGGGCGAAGTCGTCCGAGTATGTATCTGAATAGCCGTCGTCGGACATTGTTGGTTAGGAGGAGGGCGGGGGGAGGCTGAGTTGAGGAAAGAAGAGGGTGGGGGATGGAGGGGCTTGTTGTGGGGGGATGGAGGAGGGGGGGTAGCGAAGTTACCCTACTTGGGGCGGAAGTATCGTGATGTGGTAGGGAGCCCGCGATGTTGTGGCAGATGCGAGAGGGTGAAGAATTCCTCCGCAAGGGAGATTATTAATTGACTGGTGGATGGCTCGTGGGGCCAGTGAGTGCTGTGATATCACGGATTGCGCGATGGTACAGTAAACCTGTGAGCGAACGTATTTTTCTTTCCAAACGGAGGCGAAGGCCCAGGGTTCCAGACAGGTAGGAATGGAAGTCAAGAAGGAAGGGCAAATGGGGAGGAGCCAAGGAAGGAAGAAAGACAGATAGATGAAACCAAGGATGGAATGGGTGTGGATATGAGTGATGGGATGGTATGGAGAGGTTGCCCCGGTTAGAGGACGGGATGAGCCGTTGAGCTTGGGATATCCTGGCGAAGAGAGAGCGACCCGCGTCATAGTATATCATGTCGTTTTCGTGTTATAGCTTTAAGCCACCAAAGCACCGTTGCTACACAGTACGGTATAGCGTGATGGCTAACAGCAGTCTAGAAGAAAAACGAATGCAGTCCTATGATCGTATCTAAGCTATATCGCAAACTCCTGGGGAGCAGCCGGAACTCCCCTCCAAACGGGGCACGATACCAACCTCTCTCTGCCAACCGGCTCTTCGCCACCACGTCCATTCCCCGAAAATACCCACACACAAGCAATACAACAGCGTGCATAACTTAAACTGAAAGCTCTCCTCCGCTTGTAGCCGCACCCACCACCCCCTTCCTTTCAACCTCCAAAACGACCACCTCCCACCTCCGAGATTCAAGTCCTTAACTTTCCCTACTCATACTGTACAGTACAGTTCACTGCACCTGCTTTGCCTCCCCTTCATTCTAGATATTTTATTTTATTTTATTTTTTGAGAGTGAAGTGAAATGCCCCGCCCACAGCTTGCTCGGCGTGCCCTGCTAGGCCTGACACCATCCACCCTTCGCTGGCAAAGCAGTAGGGTTCCCAGAGTTCGCCCGCTGACAAGTATACTCATTGCGAATCGTGGGGAGATCGCATTGTATCCTCCCCCTACAGCTCTGAATTATCCCTCCCCTTGGAGCGCACAGTAGTTTGTTAACAGAAGGCGGTACAGGAGAGTCAACCGCACAGCAAGCGAATACGGCATCCGAACGACAACGGTATACACAGATCCGGACAAACATGCACAACATGCGAGCGTGACGCCGCATTCCGTGAATTTAGGACCGCCGTCGGCCTACCTTGATGTAGATAAAATTATCAAGGCGGCGAAGGAGAGGGGGTGTGATTCTATTCATCCTGGGTACGGGTTTGTATGTTCTCAGTCCCTATTTCCACCTCTGAGTTGGGTTTCGGGAGCGAGGGAAGAAGGAAAACTAAATAGGGGTGGGAGGGGATTAGTTGAGTGAGAATTCGGCGTTCGCGAAGCGGGTTACAGAGGAGGGTTTAATATTTATCGGACCACCGTCTACGGCAATTGAGGCTATGGGGAATAAGAGGTATTTCCGCAACTCGGAGAAATTTACAGTTGCGGTTATTGACGGGAGTCCGATAGCCAATCTAAAGACATTATGCTCAAAGCTGGAGTTCCCTGTATCCCGGGTTACCATGGCTCAAATCAGGGCCCAGACTTCCTTCTCCAAGAAGCATCAAAAATCGGCTTCCCGGTATTAATCAAAGCTGTAAAGGGCGGCGGTGGGAAGGGAATGCGGATCGCAAGGACCCCCGCAGAATTCCCGGACATGCTTAATTCGGCAAAGTCCGAAGCCAGGTCTTCATTCGGGGACGAGGTGGTCCTTGTCGAAAAGTACATTACCACCCCACGACATATCGAAGTCCAAGTATTTGCCGATAGCCACGGGAATTGTGTGGCACTGGGAGAGCGAGATTGCTCTGTTCAGAGACGGCACCAGAAGATTCTTGAGGAGTCCCCGGCGCCAGACTTGGACCCCGTTCTCCGGAAGCACATCTGGGATAAAGCTAGAGCCGCGGCACTCGTAGTAGGGTACCAGGGAGCGGGCACCGTTGAGTTCATCTTTGACAATGATACCGGGGAGTTCTTCTTCATGGAGATGAACACAAGACTGCAGGTCGAGCACCCGGTTACCGAAGAAGTGACTGGGACGGACTTGGTTCACTGGCAGCTCCTGGTAGCCGCCGGGCTTCCACTCCCACTCACCCAGGAGCAGGTCGAGAAGCAGATGGAAGGCCACGCATTCGAGGCGAGAATATACGCCGAGAACCCAGACATGGGATTCGTCCCAGACTCGGGAGAACTGGTCTACCTGCGCACGCCCAAGACCTCCCAGACAGTGCGGATAGACGCCGGCTTCGGCGAAGGCGACATCATATCCCCCCACTATGACCCCATGATTGCAAAGCTCATCGTGAAAGGCCCGGACCGAAAGGCAGCACTGGCGAAACTCCGCGCGGCCTTAGAGGAATACGAGGTAGTCGGCCTCTCAACCAACATCGAATTCCTCAAAAAGCTCGCGGCACACCCGGCATTCATCGCAGGGGAGGTGGAAACCGGCTTCATAGACAAGCACAGGTCCTCACTCTTCGCGATAGAGCCAACACCGCCGGAAGTCTATGCCCAAGCCGCTATGTCCGTAATCCTCAACGGGAAAATCCAACAGAGCCCCACAGACCCGTTCAGCATCTGGGGTGGCAACATTGGCTTCGTCGGCAGCTTCCAAGAGCGCATCGTAGAGTTCGTCGAGAGAAGGGGCGGGGTGGAAGCCCGCGTCCCCGTGTCCGTAAAGCAGACAGGGCGGGATACTTACGACCTCACCGTCGACGGGAAAGCCGCATACCCCTCCATAACAGCACACATCTCCCCCCTGGAAAAGTCCAAAGTGGTAGGCTTCTACCCACACACCCGCCTCGAAACGACGGTTGTTAGGAAGGAGGACACGTTGGTTGTATTCCAGCGCGGGAAGCAGTACAAGCTGGACATCCCACGTCCAGCGTGGTTCGAAAAGGCGCTTGGGGTGGCGGATTTGACGAACAGCGTGCTGGCGCCCATGCCATGCAAGGTGCTCAGGGTCTCGGTCAAGGAGGGGGATAGGGTGGCCAAGGACGCGCCGTTAGTGGTTATCGAAAGTATGAAGATGGAGACTGTGAGTTTGCCCATTGAGCTACGGAATCAAGTGAAACGGGGTAAGGCTGACGCGGGGATCTCTTTTACCCCGAACAGGTGATACGGAGTCCGCACGATGGAGTAATTGCTAAAATTGTGCACGGGGAAGGGGTGAGTTTCGACTGACAGTGCTCGGGCTAGCATGCTAACGAATCCACCACAGGACGTAGTAAAAGCCGGGGTAGCGCTAGTCCTCTTTGAAGAAGACTCTGAGACCGGATCTACCGCCGCAGGGGAATGATCGCCAAGCGATCCATCCAAGCGCGCGGGCCATCGTACAGGTCCAGTTGTGCTCGTGTGGTACCTTAGTCCGCCATGTAAAATTTAGTACCGTATGATACGAGTACTCGTACATACCATACGGTACTCCCTCCAGACAAGCTCCGTACCGTCTATTTTATCTTCCCCCCCCCCTCTCTCTACCGCTATCCACACCCGCACCGGGTGTCTAGCGAAACCAATTCTGCTTGTAAACTACAGTACGAGTAGAAAATAGTAACTACCAATCAAATCCGGTATAGCTCCTTTTGTCCTGCGTATCACATCCAAATAAGGAAGTGGACCCTGCACGGTTTCATCATGGGATAGCGCCAAGGAGTGGTCGTTAGGAATACCACCAGCCTAACCAGATCAGAGGTGATCCGCAAAACAAGAATATCCGCACATCAACAAAGCAGGGAAAGCAGGGCAGAGCAAGAGCGAGAGCAAGAGCAAGAGAAGTCAACAAATTTCCCCAGCGGGTGGTGGCGCAATATTTGTAGCAATCCTGCTTCACCAGTGCTGTACCGTACCCCAAGCCGACACAACATGGTACGGTACCGATAGCACAACCAAGCACTCGTCACCGGCGGCGACTGGCTATGCGTACAGCACTGGTACGAGCACCCCACCACGATATAAACACCGATACCTCCCACCCCTCCTTCCTCCACCCAACAAACCCATCTCCCTCCTCCACCCAAACAAGCAACAGAAACATCACACTAACAGAGAAGAAAAAAAACACCCCCCACCTCTTCTTCCAATTCTTCAATTTCAAAATGGTTCAAAAGAACAAGTCCCACAGAACCCCCCTCCCAGATCCCGCCATAATAACGGGTTCCCGATTAACGGCCCGCATCCTCCAACTCCTGATCGCCCTAGTGGCATCAGTAATCTACGGCCGGGACCTCCAGTCGGCGACTAGGGACGACCAGAGGGCCGACTCGCGCTGGGTCTTCGCGGAGGTGGTGGCCGGGATTAGTATCCTGCTCGCGATGGCTTATGTAGTGCCCTTCGTGAGGAGTTTCAAGACGTTCTATTTGGATGGGGTTGTCTTGTAGGTCTTTTTTTTTTTTTTTGCCCCTTGATTTCTTTTGGATTTTGTTTGGGGCTGATGGTTTTCATGATAGCTTGCTTTGGGTCGTCCTGTTGGGCATTTTTGGGGTTTTGTTTGCCAAGGTTGATTGTCGTGGGATGGCGGATTGTCGTAGGATGAAGGGTGGGGTTTGGGTGGATGTTGTGGGGATGTTGTTGTGGTTTGCTACGTTTGTTGGTGAGTTATCATTGCTTGCTTTCACTTGCATGGAGTTCGGCTGTTGACGATTTTTTTTCTATCAGGTGGTGGAATTATGTGGTGGAAGGATAGGCATGGTAAGAGCATTTATACCGGGAGGGGCAGTGTGGCTTAACTTGAGGGCGAGGGGATGGAAGGGATATGAGAGTAGAGAAAGAGAGGGGGGGGGTGGGGGGTAGGCTTGGGCTTGAGATCGCTGGTCGAGGATGGTTAATCAATGGATGGAAAAGCGAATGGATGGATGGATGGATGGGGAACCCGGAGTACTGGCGCATTCATTTCCTCATTTTTTTTCGCGCTCTCGGGATACTAAGGATGTGGGACCCGCTGTATTATAATAATATTATGATATCCCTTACTCGTAGGGGGGGAAGAAGAGATGTGCGGTCTTGGATTGGATTAACCCAAACATGTTGGTGACAGAACCAATAACAAACAAATCCTCAACGCCATCAACCAACCACAAGCCATGAAATAATCCGACAATCAACCAAAGCAACCGGGATACTAGTATTAAAACTATAAGATACACACCAAACCTGCAACCAGTCCCACGACAAAAACGGTCAAGCTAAAGAGGGAGAAGTAGGAAGGAGACCCCCCAAATGAGCCCTAACAATTCAAGCCTTCAAATTCCAGGCAAAAATCCTCTTGAAAACATCATCCCCCCCGCTCTCAATAACATCTCCATGACATGGGATGATGCGATCAACCCCCCACCCCGCAACCACCTTCGCCGAGTCGGCAAAGCTAGGCTTATCCGCAGGGGCGGCATACCAATTAAACCTCTGCTGCCCCTTCCCCTGAATATTCAAAAAGTGGTGGGCAAGTTTGGTCCAGATGCCGCTCGTGGCGTCCATGCCGGACTTGGAGAACTGCTCGTGGGCTGGGAGATTAAATACCAGGTCCGCCTGGATCATCGTCCTCTCGGGCTTGTAATTGAAGACCAGTTCCTTATTCTGATGACTGCGCCGTGCACCACTGCCATCAGTCGAGTTCATTCAAAAGGATGAAGGGGGGGCGGAGTATGTGTCCCTACCCATCGAAATACTCCACATCAAACACACTCCCCAGCTCATCGGGTAGCTTCAAAGAGTGCTTATTATCCTTCGTGTAGACGATATCGATGGGAACGTCTTCGTTCCCTTGCGCCTTGCGCTTCTCGTAGAGCCCCTCTGGCCCGATCACCGTTGCCGAGGCGTACTCTTGCTTCCAGGGCCCCAGGTTCATGTGGTGCTCAATGTCCGAGGCGATCAGGTAGTTGACCCTCCCGCCCATGGATTCGACGGCGGATTTCGCCTCGGTGGTCAGGCCGACGGGGGAGAATACGGCTAGATTTCCGGTTGCGAGTTTTACTATTCCGCCGTTAGTTATTGATATGCAGTTGGATGGGTGTGTGTATGTGTGTACGCACCGATGGTAGCCCTACCGCCAAACTTGACTTTGTTGAAGCGGAGGAAGGGGACGGACAGAATGGTGATGTTGGGGGAGATGGCGCGGATAACCATTGCTGACTCCGGGAATGTTTTCGCCATTGGGGAAGGAAAAAAAGGGGGGTTGGTGATGATGGGGTTGTGAAGTAATAAACTGGTGAGCTGGTGAATTGTTTTTTTTTGGGGGGGATCCTTCGCGACGAGATATGTACTCGAGTATCCTGCTGTGTGTGAAAGAAAGGTGAATGACGTAACTTAATAAGTTGAGCCTCGACCGTTACCACTTATGGGTAGTAAGTTATCAACCTCAAGAACCGGACAAATATGATAAATACCGCTCCCCTCTCTCCCTTCCTCTCCCTTTTATACATACGCCCCTCTCCTCCTCCACCTACGTAGGCCGTCATATCAATCACACCACACACCAGGAGTTCGCAAGCATCCACATCCCCTCCGCCAGGTTAATCGATCGATCACAGGCAAGCGGCTCACCCCAAACACGGAACAAAAGAAACCCCATTTAACCATCCACCGCAATGCAAATCCACGCGCAGATCCGCTATGAATTTGGAATTCCTCTCCCCTAGCACGGCAATGGATACTCGAGCGGTATGATAACGTAAAGCCAACTAGTCTAACCCCCACCGCTCGCTGACATTCGCCAGGTGAAGGGCCCAGCAAGCGAATTACTCACCACGCCGACGCGTTACTAATGCTGCAATGCAGTTCTCGGAAACAGAGCGCTTCCACTTTAGGTTGATTTGGAATTATATTCCGGGGTGCTGAGGGATGCGATGGAGAGTTGAGGTTGGCCCGCGCAAGCGAAGCGAAGGCGGATTATATAATTGGGTCTGGACTCGAGAGACTTGCTTTGCTTTTTTTGTGGCTGTCGTGGAGTGGTTGGTGACGTAATCGCTTTGTGCTCAGTATGATACCGGCACGATGCACAGTAAATTTACAGTACTTGAGTACCGTACTCGTACAGTAGACTACGAGTAGGGTTGCTGTACTCGTAGAGGATGCGATTAGCGGTATCGTAACTTAATGAAATCGGACGGAACGTTTTGTTACGGGTTACCGACTACGGCACAAAGTACGGATACCGAACCCCCCCCACCGGTGCGGCACTCGTCCTTCCAACCCCGCCGCCATGCGGTGTCTTGTCCGAGTCTCGTATCATGTATCGGATAAACATGGCACCGGATGGCTACGGAGAGCCGAAACACTCGGTGACACGAAACAACAGTCAAGCGGACAGCGCGCTTAGTAACCGAAAGCCGGCACAGTACCGATACCGGTATCGTGCAGCTGCCCCCGTTTCGTGTCACTGTGCGTTTCGACTCCCCGTGGCCTATCGTAAAGGTGTCAACAATCGATCCGGTCCAGCTCGGCTCGGTATACCGATTCCCTTGGCGGCGCATTGAGCGCGATAAGGTCCAATTAATGCCGCACGACTATAATATATACAAGTACCTGCACCCTAGCCGCAGCTCATGCGGTTGGCCCGTTGGAAAAAAAGAAAAGAAAAGAAAAGAAAACGGAAAGTGCCCGCTTTCCTGCTGGCAGTTCAATTGACGATATCATTCATTGGGAAAAGCAATGTGGGTTGTCGTCCGTCGGCCCGCTTGAGAACTTGAGAGGTGGGCGGAGTTGTTGGAAATGGAAGGGAAAAGTAAAGAAGGAAAGGAGGGGAAAAAAGTATATGACAGGAGAGGGAAAAGTAAATACCGTAAATAATAAATACGGGTAACTTTATGGTAATTCGACCCTCGAGTACGGTGGGGCAGTCCAAGTTACCTACGGCAGAAGGAGAATTCAAAGGTCCAGTGAACCTCATCACCAAGGATACCAGTACAACACCTCTTGTACCAGTATAGGTAAGCCCCCTGCTACTTGTACTTGTATGGTACAGTGCACTGTGCAGTAACATCTCTCCACGGTTCCATGCTGGATCCATGCAAGGATTCCAGGCTTCCGAAGATGCGCAAACGCCATTCGCCCAACCAAACCTTTCAACTAGGCTCGTCCCAAAAGCCTGGCTAGCCCTGCCTTTCCCACCGGGAAACATCGCGAATCGCAGCGAGTCATTTCTGATGATCCTAGGCTCCTTTTAAACATAACCAATGAGATAAGGTTTTGCTTTCTGCACCATCATCGCCCCCGCCACCAGCATCGTTGACCGCGAGCAGAGATGCAATTGCATTGCATTGCAGAAACTTGACCGGGAGTCCAGCCATCCAGCTCGCGCGACAGGGAAGGGCAGGGCAAGACAAGAACTGAACATCTCCCAACCTACCATTAGACTATCGCGCCCGGATGAATAGATCTGCCCGAAGTCACGAGAGCAGTAGGTACGAATGGTTCCCTTCCCACGACAAATAAGAATGCCTGCTCCGTCCCTACCTGTATCGTGGTGGGAGCTCACGGCCAAGACCAAGCGCAGCTTCCATCGGGGTGGCTGGAGGGGAAGAAGGGAAGAGCACCGAACCAGAGATATAATAGTCAAGAGTAACAGTAACAATAATCTTAATCTCGCACCCTTGGCAATCCCTCTTCAGCTGACGGAACCCCCCCCCCCCCCCTTCTTCAATCCCCAGGACCAACGCTGCGACCAACCCGGCCAAAGAGGAAGCTCTCGTTAGCGTAATCAAAAATTCCAGTGATATCCCTCCCCTCCCCCGCCTTCTAGAAGGTCTTCTCAGTCAGGATCGTTCCGAGCATAGTGACCCCTCCCCCTTAACACCCCTCCCAACTCGCTATAAAACCAATATCAGGCGCAACCCCGGGCCCACACAAACGCTCCAGCCTCTTAATCCCCCATACTAGGAGCAATTATGCAGGGGGGCGGACTGTTGGTGGGCTGAAGCGCCTCATCCATGGTATTCCTTGTTAGTGCCGTAGGATGGGGCAAGGTAGCCCAAAGCGGGGGCGAGGGATGGAACAACGATAGGCCGAGATTGAAGCCCGCTGTGAACGGGGTCGAGATGCTTTTCATCCCCCCCGCTCCCTTCCCCCATTCCCGGAGGGAAAGAAGGAAATGGGTGATTTGCTGTGATACTAGGACGTAGAAATCCGGCTTCCCCTCCCTTCAGGTAGGGTTTAGCTAGGAGTTGTATGATAGCTGTGTCATATCATATTAGCAGATGGTCGGGCTAGGGGCAGTATCATACTATAATAGGCGGAAGCGGTTCCGGGTTGCGGTACGAATGATATGTCTACTCGTAGGTTTGGTTCAGTCCGGCTTGGGCATGGCGGGGAGGCGGGGAAATGACTATGGTATGGGTTGCACCCTGGTGGGCTGAGGAGGGCACCGCAGTATGATACCGGTACCGGCATGTGTAAGAGAGAGGAGGTGCTTTCGCGATTGGACTGGTACGGGAGTACCGGTATAATAACTGCCCAATTTAATGACTCAGTAAGTCTCGGGGCAATGCCATGTAACCCTTCCTTTCATTTTTTCCATTCTTGAACCATTCTCTGAATTCTTTTTTCCTCCTATCCGGTACCCAATAATACCGGCGCACCCCTCACGGCAGTCATGTACTACCGGTAGTGCTGGCACCGGGCACGATGCTATAGATCCCCCTCTCGTGCTTTTCACCCTGTTGTTTGCCCTCTTTATCCGCATACAGACGCATGATACTGCACGATAGCAACGATGGCGATGGTGGCGACGATGATGATGTTATGCAACTGCCTCTCTCACCAACCATTCTATAACATAACAGAGCACAGAAAACAAGAATCAAAGCAAAGCCCCACCATGACCCCTCACTGCATCCCTGCTTACTCTCCACTTTGAACCTAACCTGGCCCAATAACCTACTGCATTCTATAGATAAAGTATTCCCCAGAAACCAAACCAAACCGAAAACCAAGAAAACCCATATCCGAAAGGAAAGGGGATAAATACGAAAAAAAATGAAAAGAGAACTTCCCTCCCGGCGCCTCCCGTGACCAATTAGAATGCTGCAACAGGTTCAATCAAACCCGAAAAGAATGGTGAAAAGCAAAAGCAAAAAGAGGGTTGTAGCACTAAAGCTATGATACCAACAAGAGGGAGAGAAAAAACTGGTATGGTAATCGGTAATATCAGCCGCACCTACGGTACCCCCCCCCCCTGGACACAAACCAAGCACCGGTAGCGGTATCATTGCAAGAAAAGAAAAAAAAAGTTCGAGTGCTGAGAAATAAACAAAAAAAAAAAAAAAAGAACCGATAAAAACCCCATATTATGCTTAAGCCCTACTCCGCAAACGAAAGCATGAAAGTAAAAATATAACCCCACCACCAACATCGCCGCAACCGCACTGAAAAAGCCCTACACGGAAAGATAGAATCGGGCAAGGCAAAAGAAGAAAAAAAGCGGGAAAAAGAAGTAAACGGCCAACTTAAAGGGAAGGAGGGAGCGCAAAAGAAGTAACCGAGGATGCAAGGTGCGCGTCTAACCGCTACCCCGTCGTGTAGGATTCCTCGCGCTCGGGCACGGCGCAACAAGCAACTCGGGTTTCGCCGCGGGAGAATCGGTAAATGGGTTCGAGTAAGCAATCCCAGGATCAGCAGGAGCTGCAGTGGTTCGTCCCATAGACTGCATCATGGTTATCAGCTTTTGAACGACTGATAAATGGAATGGATAAAGAGAGGGAGTGTGTGAGAGTGAGAGTGATAGGTTGATGGGGAAGGTAAGGTTCGATATTAAGTGAGATGAAGAGTAATAGTGAGAATGAGAGTCATACCTTGCATTGATGGCACTTTTCGCCCCAGCTGCGGACTTGGTTCTTGCATTGGTGGTAGCCCTGAGAATTTGTTGGTCAGTATTGCAATACTTTATGTCCTGTATTTGTTATGATGCTTTATCTCTAGTCTCGGTCCGAGGAGGTGAACACGGAGATGGAAGCGGACGGAGGTCTGGGTACTAACGTAGTAGTTTGAGCAGTAGTATGATCCTGAGCCGCTCATTGTGGACTTGTGGGATGGAATTGACGAGGGAGGTTTGTGCAGAGATGGGGGGAATGGAAGAAGGGAGAAAAAGGATCTCTCTTTAATCTAAATGGAATTTTTTTTTCCCTCCCCCGCTTTAAGGAATTTGTGTTGGGAGTTGGAGTGGAGGTGGAGTCGGTGAATATAGTGGAGGTGGTGCTAGTGGTGGTTGGATTGGATGAACGGGATATGTATGATCTCTTGAGGCTTGGTGAGCCGACAGGTTCCTTTTTTTTTTTTTTTTTTTCCCGTTTGCTCGCTTTGTCGCTGCAATTGATTCGAAGAAGTTTGTTTCGAGGAGGACAGTTTCGCCTTGTTTGTGCGTGCGTGCTTGTTCTGGAGAAGCACGGAAGGAGGAGGGTGATTAAATAACTCCGGAGCTGAAGGGAGGCACTCAAGGCACGGTATGTATGATGGATGGGAGGAGTATGATAGATGGAATCTCACAAGGAGAGAAGAGCGAAGGGGGGGGGGGTGATCAGGAGACGGTTTGTATCTATATACCGATATGAGGATGAGGGAAAAGGACCAAAAAGAAAAAGAAAAAAAGAGGGAAGGGAAGAGAAGGGAAAGAGAGGATACAGTGCAGTAGGGTAGTGAATGAGTGAGAAATAGGAAGTCCGAGCGTTACTCTCTACTCTATCATGCCAAAAGCTCAAAGGGTAGAACAAGTAGCCCAGGAGCACCATCATAGCTAGAAGAGCCACTTAGCCCGTAAGTCTAGACTATCGATCCCACATGCCTTCTCACTTATCACTCTGCGGTCTGATACATCTAACACACACACGCACCGTGCGTCTTTGTACGCCTTCGCCCTATGGTCTCCCCTGTATATAGGAAGTCTTACCAAGAAATCCGCTGTAACATGGCATCCCTTGCTCCACCTCACCCAAATTCGCATGGGGCCGGATAACTCTGGGCGGCCCTCCGGGCAAATCAGACCGCAAATACCGTATGTTGCACGGAGGATAATCGAAACTCAGCAACGAACGAACAAAAATAAATAAATAAATAAATACAATCAATCAATCAAGCAAGTGCGGATTCACAACCCGACTACCCGTACCGGTATGATAGCTCAGCAATCATGTCGAGCAAGCAACCGCCATCTTCAAAAAACTTGGTCTCCTTTCGATCAAGAATAAAAAAGGAGCGTCCTACCTTCCTTTTTTTCTGCTTTTTTCTTTTGGCCTATCAGGCACGAGAGATCACCAACTTGTGGCTAAAAGGTAGCTCTGGTGGGTGAGTGACATGAATTTAGGTGAGGTATCATTTTGTAGCTTCGAGCAATGTCCCCTCGCCAAGTTCTCTACTCCAGTATCCATCTCGCTTTCTTTTGCCTGCGCTGGTTATCATTGGCTCCCGGTGTATGCCGGTGCTCCCAGAGTTCGTTGTGCCTCGTGCTTTGGGGCTCAATGCAGCTGGAAAGCCGTTCGTCCGCTCCTTCTTCCCCCCACAAGGCCCTGCCAACCCAACATGGCCCAGTCCAGTCCGGTCCAGTTCTCAAGATTATCTTCTCCGGAAAGGGAGATGGCGAGAGGGCGAAAAAAGTTATTATGATATTACAAGTCAGATGGTTCGGTATTGGATCAAAGGAAAAGTGTAGGGAACCAAAGCAACCAAGTGCAATTCCTTCTTTTCTTTTCTTTTCTTTTCGTCCCATCTCTAACTCCTCGATTCCGGATCAATCGGTACCAGCCTTAACTGCAAATTTATGGCGGCGCCCTTGCCTAACTCCGCCCATGTGCCCTGCACGAAGCCTCGTGCTGCACTCTTGCTGCACTCCATCTTATCTTGCCTCTCCTTCCCTACCAACCCACCCCAGGCGAAATTACCGATCCTTTCTTCGGGGTGAACACTGCACAGTACTGTACGGGTACGGTGCGTAACACTCTCGGGGTGGAGAGAGACCTGGGGCCAGGCCTTGGAGGGATAATGAGAAAGCCGGGAAAGGGATGATTTCGTTGTGCGTACTGATGTTCGAGCACGGTGCATGACCCTTGACAGTCGGGGGGAACAAAGTTTTCTCTTTTCCCCGATCCTTCCAATTCCATAATATTATGGTATTCGCTCTGTGATGAATCGACAGTCCCTCCGGGTTGGTCTACAATCCCCCAGGAGAAGGGTCGGATCACGCGTACTTTCAGCACAGGGCAGCTTGGGTACGGCACTGTGAGGAAATATCCGCCTCTACCTCCACGAAAATACCGGTATATGGTAAAAAGTCTTGAGATCCACTATCAGATTGTCAGCCCACGATAGGCTTAGCTTGACGGGTTAGCACAATTGGAATTACCAGTAAGGAAGATCTGACAAGTCCAGCGTGCTGATCTCATAACGTGTCAGGAAAACGCCAATCCTTCTCAGGGGGTTTTTCCAGTGAACCCGGAGATTGCAGGGTGGGCGGAGATGGCGGATTTTATGGTAGAGAGTGGGAAAAACGAGACTCCACGTTTAATTCTCCACATTATGCGAGCATGGGGGTAGGGAACAAAGAAGGGTAGGGAAAGGCTACGTGTGTGCATCAGAGCACAAGCACCCAAGGGGATGTTCTCATACGGGACAAAGAGTATTTTTACAGGTTAACCTAAATTAACTGTTCATCTCTGGTAACTTTCTAGTGAGTATGATACTATACAAGCATTCGTACCATTTCGAGACAACCCGGTCGACAGTTCTGTGCCCGCGGTACTGGTAAGAAGTTCGAAATTCACCCTCAAAAGGACGTAATTTATCCCCTGGTTTCTTTCTTTCTTCCTTCGTTTCCTGGGGCCGAGCAAAGTGCTGAACTACCTAAATTTACCTCGCTCTATAAGCATCATAATATTATAATACAGTAAGCACCTCATCGATCATTTGCTTACAATACGAACCACCGCATCTCAGCCTACTAACACCTGTCAAGTTGTATAACTTCAGACTCGATGCTAATATTAAACTACTTATACAACTACAACTTGAACTCCTTCTATCAGTACCATCTTAATCACATACTAAGTTAACATCTTATAATGCCAATACCCCCCCCTAACCTACCCCGCCCTCCCCCATCTAGTATCTGCATAGTTGGTAACGCCTGATTTCCTTTTAACAAATAACTGAAAATAGTAGTAGGGAGTACTTCAAGTTGTAATAGTCTACAAGTCAAACACTCTATATTTTGATCCTTTGAGCTTTGTTCCAGGATTCTACAGCTCGTTTAAAATAAGGTATATATATATTTCAAATAGCTGTTTAGTCTATTAGATATATCTTTCTACATCTTCCTTCTAGTATAATTATTGGCTGGTATTCTACTATAGCTTTCCTCTCAATCCCCTTTTAACTAGTACCTTATTCTTTCTACGTTTAGGATATATAGTTGGGCTCAGACTAGATAGTATTAAAGGAGTGGTCTTTTTCTGGGATGGGATGGACACAGGGATTTTTTTTATACTGCAAGTTTTTCTGCATGTAATACTCTCCGTACCCACTCTCATAGCTTAAACATAATAACAAAATGATTGAACAAAAAAAAAACTAAAAACTCGTGTATCTCTAGATCATACTCACCCCGTTGCTAACCAAAACTGATGAGGGTCCCCCCCCCCCCAAAAAAAGCAAGTTTAAACAGGGGAGTTACAATTAAAAGCAAGAAAAAAAAGATAAACCCCACAAAGTATTCATGGCAAAGTATCATACTGATTCACACAACATATCGTACAAACTACTGTAGCTCTCTCTCTCCCTATCTCCACCGACAAAGCAATAAAACAAAAAACAAAAACAACCCATTCCGGCTCTTTTTTTTTTTACCGCAATCCGTTTGTCACATCGCCCTATCCTATGTATGCACCGTATCGGCCAACTACCGGTATGGTACGGCTACAGTCCGGCAACCCCCTACCGAACCTTTATCACTGCAGACTATCCATCCACGGTATCTATAATACAAGGACCGTATGGCCCGGGCTCCTGTGAGCAGTGCGGTACCGGTGCGGCAGACACTCTCACACGATAACCTCCCGGTTCGCGAGTAACCTGCGGGGTACTTGGACGACGCCAGATATGATACCCCAAAAACCGGTACTGCTCCCGCGGCCCGTGACTGCCCAACCTCCCAACAAGGAGTGCCGTGTCGTTGGAAAGTACCGTACGGCTGCCCGGGGAGAAATGCCCCGGTACAGTAGAAGACAGGGGTTGTCCGGCGGGTCAACCTGGTGGAGTGAACCGTTCACAAACTTTCAAAAAACGGACAGTATCATACTCACATACCGGTATGTGAGGAGTGGCCGCAAAAACGGCAAACGCTATACCCGTAGCCTACCGTGTCCTACTGTAATCAATAATGGGGCGTGGTACTTGGCCCTTCCCGGTCGGACAGAAAGAAGGAGGAAACCGTCGTTTCAAGAATCTCCTTCTAATGACATGGATTTACTTATATATTTGTTTGTTTATTTAAACGGGTCGAAAAAAGTCCCTCAGAGCACTTCCCTACCATGCCTCCGTGTATCCCGACCATAGTCCGTATGTTACCTGTATCCTACCGTACTTTGTATCATACAGCACCCACTCCGGGTACCCGGGCACGGGACACGAAGTGATCAAACAAACTCGGGTGTTCTGGAAGAGTCAGAACTGTCAACCTAGTGTATGATACGGGAGTGAAATGGGGAGTATGGATTCGGCTAACGGGTAGGGTAGGGTATGGGAAGATTGCTCGGAGGGGGAGGAGGAGGAGGAAGAGGTTTTGGTATTCCCCTCCTCCATCAGTGTCCCGTCACCTGCTTTCATACCCGAGTGCCAACAACTATCATACCGTACGGCACCAGCATCCCCGCTCCCCCCCATCCCGCTTGAGAGAAGATCGAAAAAAGAGAATTCCATTCCCCCCTTAGCGAGTTTCTGCTCCATCTTGCATGTTGCTGTACGAGTATCATGTGTTGCCGGTAGGGAGCGGTGGGGATTCGACTGGGGTGAATGGGACAAGTTATTTTTTTTTTTTTATCGTGCGAACTACAGGTAAGGGTTCAGTTGTAATAACTTTGTGCTGATAAAGTGCAGTAATGTGTTATTATTGACTGAGCAATATGAAAGGTAAACAACTAACAATGGCTACAGTACCTTGTCCCCACTAAAGTGGATCCAGAAACCTTCCTTCCTTCCTAGGTTATGCCAACGGCTCTGTTCCGTCATTCTAATTCTTCGCATGGGTTTGGGTTGCTATCGTCCCTACAGTATCCTTACTCCAAATGATAGTTCTCCAACCAATACGTGAAACACCTCAGCGGCGGAAAGGAATACTGGCACGCCGGTATTTCCCTCGGTTATCATAGACATGGAAGGCAGTGTCCATAGTCCAGCGGAATATCGCTGTTCCCCCGTTCTCGCACGCCTGACCATGCCGCCCACCGGGAAATCGGTACTACCTACTACAGCGGCACTGAGTACGTCCACTAATTCACTCACGCATCTTTACCAATGGTTCTCCCGTAAGCCGATATCTTCCTAGGAGCCCTCACAAAATATTCGCCCTGTCAAGGCATTCTTGGCAAAGAGGCGCGAGTAACTCAGCGTATTGTATCATACCGATCCTTATCTGATCGAAATCACTCGGGTTCGCCCGATTTCCCTCCCCTCCTTCCAATTATTCGATTCGATAGTGGCTAACTCCCCTTGTTGTACGAAGTCCTCAGACTGAAACTTGTCCCAGTTTCCGGGTTTACTTCGACGACACTAACTTGCTGTTGGTGGTGTAATTAATTAATTTTTTTTGGAGTGGGTGGGTGGGGGCAGAACCTAGTGAGTGAGACACCGAGCTGAGACTTGAGTGAGACCTTGAAGATCCGCTAATGTAGGGTAGGCTGTTTTTAGCTTTGGTTGGAGGTTGGGGGCATCGCTTGAGATGAGATGGGTGAGTGCTTGTGGGCGTGACTGGAGTGGGTTGGGTGGGAGTGGGGAAACATTGGGGAAGTGAAACATGGGGAGGGAGGGAAGCTGTGGGGTTGTGATTGATCTACTTTTTTATTTTTTTTGTGGCTTGTTGTGATGGTTGATGCCGCTGCAGTTCTGCTACTGGTATTTTCCTGCTGCTCGACTACTCGGGTACTCGTACGAGCAGTGTTGCCGTGCGATGGTGCCTTCGGTGTTGCATGGTTAAGGAGTGCGGCAATTTAGTGGACAAGAGAAATGCAGTATGAAAGCTCGTAATTGGATGTGGTGGACCTACGATTTGCCGTACCGGTATGGTACCGGTATGGTGCTTCCCTCGGGCATGTAACTTGTGCTGTTTCTCACCAGGTCTCACACGACCCTTCCACAACCTCTCAATCCCGAAATAGAACCATGATGCCGGTATGTCGCCATCTCTGAACCCCGGGACCACGGGGGCCCAAGCTTTGTCCGTACTTGGCACAATCATGGCTCCCAAAGCCCGAGACATGGACCGGAAAAAGAGATCTCCCGGGGACGATTCGTGATGGGAAGCGATTACCATACTGCTTTTGGCGTAACTGCGGTTTGGTGGAGGGTTTTAAGGCCTCCGTCAGGTGCTATTGGTGTCTCGATGGAATAGTCTGGTGGACCGAGGATACAAGCGTAATGATTTCCCAATCAGAGAGAGAGGAATGTGATGTTTGTATACCGGTATAACACTACCGGTATCCTGGAGAGGTCTTGCCTGCACAGCCGCGGTATTCGGGCACCACACAAACCGACTTGAAGTTTTGTATCTAGAGGTGATAGTAGAGTATATACTGTAGGTACTCTACCGCAGCTACTGCTAACGTACCGTAGTCCCTTGAAAGGGGATTAACCGGTGAAAAGTCCCTTCCCTCCCCCCGGTAGAAATTTCCCGTCACCAAGCTACGGTACCGGTATCGGTTTCCAACCATGAGATGGAGTTTCCTCCAGTTCGTCCCAGTCGGCTGCATATCTTGCCCACGTGATCCCTTACCCCTCATCTTGGGAGTGCATCCACTCGGCATATTCGGGTAGGGCTCTCGTTGGCGCCGTGGGCCATGTAGGAGAAGCACCGGGGAGAAAGTGGTATGTAAGAATGAGTTGGGGTCGGCAGAGTTGAGATGGTTTCGGCCGTAGCCTGCGCGGTACGATATACCGGTACATGCCTTACGAGTGACTTGGGTGTGGCTGACTTAATCTCCCAACAGAAATTCGGAGTCAGGAGGGCATCCGGCAGCAACCTGCTGTTTATCATATTCTACTGCAATATCTTTCCGGCCGAAAATCCGAGCGTGCATACTTACATACATAGAGTGTCTCCCATGCCTGGGCCGCAGGCTCTGGTGTGATTTCTCGCCGTCTAGCTAACGAACTCTCGAATTCACAGACCTCTTTTCGGAATACCGTGATAACCCCTATTCACAAAAAGATGTCAGGGTTCTCGATTTTATGTCCTATTTGACCTCTGGTTTTGTGCTATCGCCAATAGTCAAGTGGGGTCCTGTATGCATGGTATATAATCTGGACTGGAAACCGCGAGGGGAAAACAAGAACTTACACACCGACGAACAAGCAAAGGGCGCCGAGAATACCAAGAATGCAAATATTCGCCTTTGTCCACCACTCGCTAGATTACGTCAAGGTGTTTCACACAGCGGGAAATTGCCTTGAGCGCACTTGGCTTGCACCTAGCTACTTCCCCGAACTGCGCGGGAAGGGGGTGATGTTTCGGTTACCGCTGGAGGATATTTGGAGACGTTGATTTAAGGGTAAACATGGTGGGTGCACTGACTGGCAAGGGCCATCCATTGACTTCCATACTAAATTTATAACAACAGAAAGGTGTGTGTGTGTGCATTGCTATAAATTCTTGGGAAATCAGAGATATGCATGGGAAATACCGGCAGTCTGATAATATGATATATCTGAGTTTGGTGGGTGGGGAAAAATCGGCAGATCTTCGTGGGAAAAGCAAGGGGAGGGGAAAAGGGGACGACGGGACGGGCCGTCTTCTTATCATATCTACAATATCATAGTCCTTGCCGGCGTATCGGTCACGTGAACTGCAAGGGACCCGAATGCATGGCTCCATATGATTACCTGTGGGAGGATCTGGGGCGCGCGAGTATCATACTCTCTGGGTGTTAAATTGTGTAAAAAAATAAGAATAAAAAAAAAAAGAACTCAGTCTAGGACTGCTAGTACAGGTGATGGATGATATACTCGTATTAGATGTTCTCTCGATGGAGCTCTTGGAATTCCTAAAGTGATCTTCCACTTTCATCTGAATTCGGCAGTATAGTATGATACCGGTACCATACTAGGTTCTGGAAATGAGGAATTGGGGTAGCGCGATCTAAAGGCATGGCGTCACTGTAAGTCACTCGGGAATTGTTGATCTGTGAATGGGGGATGTATGATTACTGTGTGATACCTCGAGCATCATAGTTGCCCGGTTTGTTGTACAGTATCACACCCCGAACTTGGGTCGAAACCACAGCACATACTCGAGTACTTACTTAGCCCGGAAGAGAATCCATCTTACCGCTCTATTGGAAAGCTATAGCGGGCCACGTGACCCTTGCCTGAGCTCTTCTGGAGCTATGATACTACAAGTATTTCACTTCACTCTCCACTGACTTGGAGCGGATCTAAAAAAAAACGCAGCTTGAAAGTACAGTCAGACCCTATTCTTTCCCGCCACACCCCCGCTACGTCTGTCCTTCTGGCTCATCCGGCGACCGCCATTTGATACTATAATGCAAGGAAAACAATCTCATCAGAGCCATGAAATTCTGCTGCTACCCGTGGTCCGTCCGTGTGGGCTTCGACCCCTCTACTGATTCGGGCAGGGCATCCAGAAGAGGGATAAGGCGAGCTCCACTCTGATGAGGTAGAGAGGTAGTCATGGGCGCTCAAGCTCGTTTGGGGCGTTGGGCCGATGGCAGATGAGTGAATTTTATTCAAAACAATTTGTATGATAGAGCTTACTTCCTTCCACTTCGCATTCTGTCGCAGGGTATCACTCGGCAAAGTTTCCCACTGACTTGTTGGCAACCGTGATGCTCGCATCGTGGTAGTGGGATGACCGACCCGCGGACGTGTATTTAGCAAGAAATGATTTCGGCAGAAAAGAAAAAGGCACCTCTGATGCCGCAAACGCAACTTCATTGAGATATAATACTATACAATTCACCGGTCACACCACACTATAACGTCCTCCTCTGCATAAAACAACTGCCATCAATACCAATGCAGAGTGAATGCCGTCCGGCACCAGCGGCCTCATCTATTCGACACAATATATAGGAGAAACCCATAATCGCAAAACAATTCCCTACGCCGGGAGGACATCACGTTCAGTCATCTCTAATTGAAGAGGACTTTCACCCAAATATCCAACGCATGTTTGGTAAACCATTGCGGCGAAAAGGGTATATATTCCGTAAACAGCAAGAAGAATAAAAAGGGGGGGGAGGGGAAGACAAAAGATAACCATTTGAGAATGCCTTAGTCCCAGAACTAAACGCCAACAGAACAGGAAATGAAATTTGGAAAAGGAGAAGGAAAGATCCACCCCACCACCTAGTTCCCCCCCCCTCATCACTTTAGAAAAAGAGAGCCCTATCCGTCATAACTCATCGCTCCTTTCTTCCCAGTCTTTGTCGAGTACAAAAAAGAAAATAATAATAGAAAAACACGGACATAATTACTTGGGTTTCAGTACCACCTTATTATTACCCAAAATCAAAGCCTGGAAACAAGGACACATTCTTAAGACTGACGAATTATCGGGTGAAAGTAGCCCATTCTCCGTCTTTAAGGTTTATAGAACCATAAGTTATATCACCATCACCTCCCTGGCCCACCAATCCCGCGCTGCGCATTGGCTGCCGTCTAGATCTTTTGCCGAGACCAAAAATCTAGAGATGCGATAACATCGTCGCCGCTTCCCTCGTCTTCGCATGCATATAAGATCTGGTCATCATCAGTATCATTTGGGGGTAGGCGATAGTGAAGGAAACTCAATTACCTCACGGGTAGACTCATGGAGCAGCCGAATGTTTTTTCCAGTGACAATGTGAACCAGCCCGCCGGTTTCCACGTTCCTTATTTCGATGAAGCTGGGTTCAAAGGCGAGGAGATAAGGGTAAGAGAAAGCGAAGGCGGTTGGCTGACCTTCCCACGCAATTTGCCAGTCAGGTCGTGCGCGCCATCCATTCCTATTGACGAAGAAGGAGAAGTCCGAATAATTCAACAAGAACTCGCCATTTAATCGATAGATGGCTATCGGTTTGACGTTTTCCTTCCTTTGGAATAGTTCTAATGACGTATCTGCAGGGTCCAGTAACGACTGGGCCTCCAGCGTTTCCAGGCTTACAACCTCAAAGCCCTTAGAACATCCAACGCAAAGTTTTGACTTCAAAAAGTGTATTGAGGTCGATTCAGAGGGGATGTAGAATTCCTAGGGTAAAAATAAAAAAAGGAAAGTCAGTAAGTAATAGTAAGTCAGGAAATAAGGACGCAAACCTTGAATGCCTTCAGTGTATCCTGTCCACCTCGTAGAAGCCCTCGAAAAGCTGGCCGCCCCTTACTACGTGCGAAGGTATCTAAAGGTTCATAAACTTTGACCGTCGAAGACAATGACGAACTCCTGACGCAACACACAAGCACTTTTCCAAGACACACGCCAGCTTTGAAGAAGTTTGTATGTCCTGCTACCTTCTTGGGGCGCTTGTTTGCAAGGGTAGTATCATTGGGGTCCAGGCCCTCAATAGGAATAGACATAAGTGTTTTCTCTGAAAGCAATAAAAGTATTGAAAATTCTTCCAGAACGTCAATTTGATCAACTTTATTAACTTCAATCACCTTTTTCGGGACCGCGGATGCTCCCTCTTTAGGTTTCCGCTCAGAAATATATATGCCACTGTCGGTGCCATAAACAAGTTTTCTACCGCCATCTAATTCGAGGATATTGGTCAAACTTTATTAGAGGGCATTTTCAGGAGGGAACCGGGCTTACCTATGGGCACAAGACAGCTCACTCGGTTTCCCACGTTGAAGAAGTCATCGCAGAGTATCGTTCGGGTAAATATGCTACTACGCTCTCGAAGCACGGATTGCTGTGCCTCAATATGCTCGATCCATTTTCTACGGCTAACAACCGAGGATGCAAATAGGGGAACGGTATAGCCACGCTTTCCGAGGTGCTGGAAGGTGATGGGATAACCCTTTTCCCTTGAATTAAAATCGTTGGGAATATTCCTCATAGTCCTGGTCCCTGGAATAAGACTTGAAGACGGGCGTTTTGAAATTCCTGCCCTGGGCAAAACTTCTTCCATTTGAGCAATAACAAGTAGCTCAAGCGGGATCGGCTGTAAAATTGATTAGTTTTCTCTGTGGAGTAGGAAAGGGTGGTATCGAATTTACCTTTCGGTACACCCTATACTCTTCTCCCTTGTTGACCGACTTTATTCGGACCAAGAGCAATGCATGATCAAACAAGAAAGCTTGAATATCTCCACCACCATCTGGTGCTGCACTTTTCTTAAGGCTTCCCTTAAAAATCAATTGCCTCCCCTCTTCAGTTAGCTTAAGATCGACATGCTCCCCGGGTCGGAAAATCAATTGCCCATTGAGCTGCATAAGATTGAAGTGGTTCTCGGCCTTCCCAGATTCGATGTTTACCCGCGTAAGGAACTCTCGGATAAGTTCAGTGGCCTTTGGTAGGTCTTTCTTGTCGGGGTTGTCGTCACTTGTTGGCCTCATTACTGCCTCTAACAGCAGTGGATATCGAGCGAGGCGGGTTGTTGGCTTGGTGAGGTAACCATTGAGTTCCAGCTTCCGCGATTCCTTCATTCTCTCCGTCTCTTCCACAAAACGGGCAAAATTGGGATTGGCAGCTTTCTCCTTTTCAAACTCATATTTCCCATACAGCTGATTCGAACCATACTTGATAAAAGGCTCGAACAGGGGCACAAATTCGAGAAAGATGTCTCCGATGTTGTGGACAATCGGAGACTGTTGCTGCCTTCGAGTGAGGGCCTCTGCGAGACGAGAGTTGACATTATGGACTTCCAGAACATTTCCAAAGACTGTGCGAATGAACCTCTCACGACGGTGTTCCGGGATAGGTGAGGGGTTTTGGGGATTTGTCGAGCGTAATGGTTTCATCCAGAAGTCTCGAAGATATTCCAGATCCTTCACGAAATCCCGCTCGGTGTAGATGGCTTCACAGATAACCTCCTGTCTCTTTTTTTCCTTCTCCGATACGCTCTCCGCGATCTCTTTAGGCACTGTGTGAATCCACAGCTTCTGTTCCTTGTCATCGTCTCCATGCAAGCTCGACCGGGATTCCTCTCGCTTCAAACCAGGCCGTGGCTGCATGTTCAATCTAGCCTGTTGCTCCAGACGACGGGGACAAGCTATTGAGTAGCAGAGCTGTTTGGGTGTACAAGTGGGCGAGTAACACTCCGTAAGGAGGGTAAATACACCGTTAACGTCATTGTCATCATCAAGCAAGCCGTCTTTGAATTTGTACACCTCCACTTGTGAATCCCGTAACCGATGGTCGTAGGTGACATCGTGAAAGAATTTTTGGGCGTCCAAAGCCCTTCCTAGAAGCAGGGCAAGGCTTCGATCACTAGTCTTAATGATGTAAGAAATCACGTCAACAGCTTCTGCGCCGGTGAAAGCCGATGTATATGCAAGTTCGTTCTTAACACGATCTCCAACAATTATGCACTCTCGCATAGCGTTTGCAACCCGGGACAATAAAGCAGGGTACACGAGTGGCGTACGCTTCACAGGAACGGAGGCACCATTTCCAGGCGAAGACCCAGAATTATTCATTGAGGGCCTTGACACAAGTGTAGAATCCGTGAAAGATGATTTGATAGACGGAGGTCCGGAAGGGCTAAACGCCGCAATGCTCGAAGCGGTGCTAGCAGAGCTTGGCGTCCGTTGCTTAGAGACATAATTGTTTTCCCTAGCCGGCATAGAGTTAAACCGTTGTTGTTCCGGTTGTTGTCGATACTGGCTAGTCTGACTATACTGACTCTCCTGGGAATCCTTCCGGCGGTGAGGGATAACTCGCCCACTCGCAGTTTGGGAAAAGTCCCGGTCATGAGGGTATGTGGTCAGTGACATGGTGCGCTCATCATGCCTCTCCGGTACGATCCTCCCCTGTGCGGTAGTCCTAGACATATGAGGTCCCGACGGTCCAACCCCAGGGCGAGAGAAATGTGGCCCCGGCGGTCCGCCGGAGGGTGAGTACGTTGCTGCCATGGATCTGGAACGATACGGATCCGCATTTAGAGCGGGCGGGGGTGGGTAATACCTGTGGGGAGCTGGTTTTGACATGTTTGGGTTAGGAGGGGGTGCTCCGGGGGGTGGAACAGGCACCCGCTGTGCATATGGCCTCCGTTCGGGGTGCATGGGCTGAGGCGGATTCTGGGGTTGGTATTGTCCCCTGGAGTTGGGGTTGGGCTGTGGGTGATGATAGGCATTGGGGGGAGCTTGTTGATTGTATCCATTGGGTGGATATCCCTGCTGTTGTTGACGGGATGAACTGGCGTATCCAGACATTCCCGGCTGTGAGGACATTGTTTGTGAACGCCCGCTTAACGGCGAGATACCCGATTGAGATGTCATGGTCTGAGAACGGCCTGAGGGAGCAGTGCCAAAGATATTTGAGAAAGCGGCATCACGCTGTGAAGCCGGGGTATGGGGATTGTAAGGAGGCCGATACATCCGCTGGTTTTGTTGATGGTCTCCCATGGTCCCAGAGAAGGTCTATCTGTAAAAAAAGAAAAAAGAAAAAAAAAGACGAAACGTTAGCGGTCAAAGAGCATCTATTGCATGGCCGATGCATATAGCAACTGGGAAGGGCGGCCGGAAGCCTTTCCAAACGAGAGGGAAGGGGACAAAGCTTAGGGAGGGAGGAGAGCACAAACAGAAGTACAATTTTCGACGCTAAAAAAACATGCAGCTATTTGAGAGGGAGGAGTGGAGGGGTAGGGGCCGGGTGGAGATGTTGAGGCACAGAGTTGCGAGATCGATAGAAGGCTTGAGGCTAGGGCATAGGAAACGGCACTGCGGATTGATTGGGGTGCTGAACGAGGAATTTGTTGGTGGTGGACCAGAGAACTAGGTAAAGCTGATTGAGTCGTTACCCGGCCAAGTGCTGTAAATCCTCCTTCTACACCAACAAAGGGTTTTTCCCGGGTTTATTATTATTATTATTATTATTTATCACCGTATTTCCGCTTAACGGAGAACAGCGGCCAGCAATTCCGTTCTATGATAGGAACCAGCAGCGGCGATGGTAAGGTAAGCGTCCCATGGGTACGAGTAGTCTTGAGGCTCTATAGGGACCGTTTCGCTTTCACCCTTCTATTTCATCTTGACTCAGCAAATCTTCATTCCGACATATTGACCATAAGGTGCCTCACTCCACCTGCGCTTATCTGCATAGTATCATATCTTAGAGGACAAATGTTGTATACTCGTAGCGGGCAGTGGGTGCTGCGTTTGGAATACTCGTAGGTGAAAGAAGGGTTGATTTCAAAGAGCACCGATCGAGCGACTACCAGTACCCTATGCAGCGTGGACACGGTAACAGCGGACTGGTATGGGTGTGAAAGGTAGCCCTGGCTGAACGACCGACCACCCACGGTCTCTTCGAGATCAGGTAAATTGAGCTCGAGTGCTGTAAGCCGAGATGGAGGATGGAAAACCTTTTAACATGCCGGTACCGGTATGTGATGCGATGTTCCTGTACTTTCCTGGTTCCTAAAAAGCCACTTCCCCTGACCCCTTTCCCCTCTGATCCCGCTTATTGACAGTGTGCACCATGGGACCTTCTGTCTATTTACACAAAGCGGGGATCCTAGTTGTGCTTGATACTCTGGCTGCAGGGTGTTTATTCCAGATGACCTGCGCAACCAAGATTAACACAAAAAGAAAGAACTTTCCTCTTTGATACCCCTCCTCCTCCTTCGACACAGGAAAGATGATCGATTCCAAAGCCATCCTTGGATCTCGGCACCCATCTCGGCCAGTGAACTAACAGTATCTTTATCTGTATCGGGACTGTACCGCAATGGGCTGCTCCTCTATGGTACTCGAGTACAGGTGGAGTACCGGCACCTCCTGCGTCCAGCATCTCTGTCTCGCCCTCTCGATCTCCTCCATTTTTCTTGCAGGCCATTTTCTCTCACATTCGCATACCGTATTTACTTTTTCTTCTTTACTTCTTTTTGCCCTTTTTGCTATTCACTGGCTAAAAGAGTGTCCATAGCGGTAGTGACCGTCATTAGTTTCGAGGGGGGGCGCGGGACAAGCAAAGTGGAGTAGCAGCAGACTATGGCACCAGTGTGGAGCTTAGTGAATGATGCAGACGGACGGACCATATCCGGCTCGCAAGAAGGGAGGAGGACTGCGACACGAGAAGGCCGTCTCATCATGTTCACGCTTTCCTTCCGTCGGATGTCCCTTCACCAGCCTTGGCGGCAGTGTGCCTGTGTGGTGGTGGTAGATCACTGTGTACTAGTGCTGTGTCTATTGTACAGTTGTACAGGATGACGATTCCTCTGCCATCTGGACGTACGGTACAGCCCCACTTCTGGCTGCTGGTATGTATGACATACCGGTATTTTCCCGCGTTCCACCTTTTTATTTTAATCTCAGTAGTTGTACTTTATGGTGCGGTACTTGAGAACCAAGGTATCGTATGCCATACCGGCAACTCGATCTTGTTCCTAAACACGGCGGCCTAACCGGAGCGTGCGGCTGTACTGTGCAGTCCCTGATATCCGTATTGAGTTAGTGAGTATGGATGAACGATATATACAAGTATTTTCGAGGGTGAAAAAAGCCCCTACCGCATGTCGTGCAAGTAACTATTATACCGGTATTACAAGTCCCAGTCAGTCCGTTAGCCTCCTCACCCTCTGTCCGCCGGTCTGCCCCGCTGCCCGTCTGCTCCCCCCCCTTCCCCTCTCACCCCCCCCCTCCCTACTCTAGGGGTGACCCCCCTGACTACTCCTTGTGACGCGAGAGCTGGACGGAAGGAGGACGATCCCAAAGAACCAGTATCCAGCAGCGCATAGGGTACATAAGGGCCCACATCCGCCACACTGTGTGGCCACTGCTCTATGGGAAGATCGAGCAGCCTTAGGATAACTTGGGCATGCAAACCGGTTTTAACTTATGCTGCATAGAATGCATTGAAAAGAAGAAAAAAAGTCGCCCATCCAATTCAAACCTCTCCATCAATCCCACAAATCCAATCTCCATCATCAGAAGTCCCTATTTCAATCGTCCAAGCACAAATGGAGGTTACAACACAACGACCGGCAGCGCCCTCAAGCCTTCCAACACCACCGCCCGATAAGCTTCTTGACGAGGAACCAGCGATGGCTGAGCTTAATAAGGTTGATTCCGGTATGGATATTGACTCTCAGAGCAATTCACTGCATGCACCGGTGTCGGTCCCTACACAAACGGAATCTGGGGGACTTCCCGTGAACGGTCAAGCGCAGGGAGGTCTCGGAAATGGCGATAGAGCATCAGGATGCAAGGAAGAAGGGAGGAGTGAAGATGGTGAAGAGGTTGATATGAAGGATATAGACCGGAGGCAGCCATCTGTCGAGGACTTTGATTTAATGACTACTTTGGGGTAGGAAAGGACTTGCCCGTTTCCGACTGGGCCTCCCAATATGCGTATTTGAGTCTAACACCAATAAAGTACAGGGACCTTCGCTCGGGTATGGTTAGTGAGACCGAGGGGTAGTCCACCAACTGAGAATGCGACCCTGTTTGCTTTAAAGCAACTTAAGAAAGTGGATAGTAAGAAATACTGGCGTTATTTTGGCGACAGAAACAAACGGAGGCTAATGGTTGGCGTGACGAAAAGTTATCCGACTGAAGCAATGCGAACATGTGCGTTACTCAGTTTTTCATTGCCACGATGGCCTTTTCACCACCTCTAATCAATCAACTTAGGTCCTCAATGAGAGATCCATATTAGAAGTTTGTCGGCCTCATCCGTTTATAACCCACTACCTTTGCTCATGGCAGGATCGCAACTCCCTATACATCCTCGTATGTATCACCCAAATACAGCAGCAACATTAACAGGCTAACCATCATATACAGCTTGAATACTCACCCGGTGCTTATTCCCCTCCTTTGTTCAATTTCCTATTTCCCCCCAAGTCCCTTATCTCAGCTCCTAACATGCACGGGCTCTCAAAGGTGGTGAGATATTTGGTTATTTACGACGGGCCCGCCGATTCGATTTTCAAACTACACAGTTCTATGCTGCGGAAATCACCATGATCCTAGTTTTCCTACATAATCACGGCATCGTATATCGTGACCTGAAGCCGGAAAATATCTTGCTGGATGCACGCGGACATGTCAAACTGGTAGACTTTGGTTTTGCAAAAGTCGTGGGTGATAGTGAGTGTTGCAAGATCATTGGGCTTCGGGGGTACGAGAAACTAATTCCTAGTGCTTTTTCAGGGGAAACCTACACACTTTGCGGTAATTTCTAACATCCCTATCATACGCCTATCAAAGTAGAATACTAACTTCTACTTTTTTATATTTTAGGAACGCCAGAATACCTGAGTCCGGAGGTCATCCAAAGCAAAGGCCACGGGAAGGCCGTCGATTGGTGGGCCCTGGGAGTCCTGATATATGAGATGAGTTGCGGGTTTCCACCTTTCTACGACAATTCACCATTCGCAATATATGAGAAAATCGTGGCGGGACGTATATCTTTCCCGTCAGTTCTCCCCGAAGAAACCAAGGATATAGTGCGCAGATTGTGCACAAAAGATTTATCTGCTCGACTTGGTAATATGTGCGGGGGAGGACACCAGGTCATGGCTCACCCATTCTTTGAGAGCGTCCACTGGCAGGAACTAGAGAACCAGGTCCACTCAGTATGTCCCGACTCACGACAGCCCCCGGATTGATGCCAACATGCTGACGGAATTATCCAGGGCCCTATTGTGCCAAATCTACGGCACCCGGGCGACACCAGATACTTCGACCAATACGACCCACCATCGACAACCGCAAGAGACGAATACACCGATGAGATGTTTGAGAAACACGATGTATCTTTCCGTGACTTCTAAGAAAGCCCAACCATTCCCATTACCACACCGGTCGCTTTACGGTCACTGTATTCTATTCAAACGGCGTTTGCTCTTTTATCTATCTGCTCAGAAAACAATTTAATACAATTACTTTGTACGCATAGCTAGGGATTTTCCCTGATTTCATTCATCTGCGTTTTTCTCAAGTTAGTGCAGAGGGCAGTGTTTATAACGGTCACGACAGCAACATCTATTAATGCTTTTTTCCTTCTTTCCCTGTGCATACCGGTATTCGAGATGTCTTGCCTTGCGGAGCAGGCGTTATTTCCTTCCATTCTGCTTTATTTACCTTCTTTCAACCCTATTCTCTAAATTTCATTTCATTTGAACGCCTTCGCCGTTAACTCGCACCGAGAGGAGTCGGTTGGAGGTGGGGGCTCTTCAGTGTGCCGGGAGCGCAACCATTGATCTTCAGCCAGTCGATCAATCAATAACTGCTATATAGTCAGCATATAATTCCAGTCCACCCCGAGCTACCAAGAAAACAAATAAACTCTCAAACAAGATGGACCCTACATACTCGCACTAAAATACAGTACCGGTAGCCCGCACCATAATTTCCATCCCATATCACCCACTGGTGACCCCCACACCATAGCAGGATCCCAAGATCGATCGAAATGCAAGAAAATTTCTGGCCGCCACAAAAAAAACTAACATCCTTTCAAGATCTTAATGAAGCGAAAACAATACTAATGTAAATTAATCATCCATCCTCACTCGGCGATAGATCCCGCCCGATGCTTGCGTCATTCCACGGCAAGAGAGAGAGATATATAAGTAGATATGGTGGCGGGTGGGAGAAATCGACGCAATAAAGTTTTCAGTGAAAAACTCTTCATAGAACCGCTCGAAACCGGCACCCCTTTTACACCCGTAACCTCCATTTTCTGATGAAATGAGCATTCGTCGGGAGCCTCAAGAGGAAAATTTTGAAAAGAGGTGACCACAGCGCTTCTCCGGAACATAGTAGTTTCCAAGGGGAAAACAAAGTAAACGAGTCATCGGCGTCTGGCATTACGGTAGAGTGTGCGCGTGAGCGAGTAGGGAAGACACGGGGTACGGTACGGTAACTTACTCGATGATCTGTGCGACAGTATCACACTTTTGACAAATTAAACGCCATCAGGATCAGCCTGGTCCAGGATGGTCATGGGGTGTCACTCGGGTGATGAGTTTCCCGGCCAGTGTGTCCAGGGGGCGTGGGGAGGTGGGACAGATTCTCTCTGGCGCGCACGCAGGTTCAAACCCTCTGCGCCAGATTTTTGGGATTCATTCGCGGACCATTCCTGTCGCTGTTTCTTCTCCTTCTTCTTCGGATAAGGTATAATACTTTTTCCCACGCAAGCACAGGAACATTGTGGATGAATACTTGCTAATCGGGGTTCTTCTCCTCCTTCTCCTTCTTTGGCTGGCCCTGGGCGTGACTTCGATAAATGGTATGATGCCCCGGATCACTCCCACCCCTCCTCCCCAACCAACCGGGGGTATGGGGGGATTGCCGTACCCGTTGTGCATGTACCCTCAACACTAAAAGCACAACCCGCAGGTGTCCGAAAGTAAAGACATGGCATCATAGTTAGTCAATCATAACGTCTCACTCGCAAACTAGGTCTGCCCGCTAGTCAGCCGGAGGGTAAGTGGTGGCACAGGATGGTAACGATAGCAGTGCTTGCCACGGGCCAGGCCCAGCAGCCAGCAAAGCCCGTGACGGCCCACCAAAATGTAGGCCAGGCTCACTAAAACCTAGCCCTATCTTTTCTATCATGCCCCATTATCAACACTACCCTCAATAGTATCTATCAAGGAGGTAGGACTATCTTTATATATCATAATGTGGCTAGCCCCACCGCTGTCCCAGGATAATGCTCAATTTTCAGAGACAATACTCGAGTAGAGCATTTAGAGAAAGCCAATATCGTGAAAGCATAATAGTAAGCCAACTTCAAGTTCATAAAGAGTGCAAATATGTAAACTAACACTGTCTCAAAACCTTATCCCATACCAAATTTTTCAAAAAATCCTGCGGGCCTCACGGACCGCTATAAATCCCATGGGCTGGCCTGGCCTATGGCAAGCGCTGGGTGGCAGAGTATAGTATATTGAGGGCCTACTCGACAGTTATATGCACTTCTAATACCGCAGAACTATGGGAGAGTTTCCTAGTATATAGGCTCTTGCAGCACCTGGTCTCCTGGAGACGGTGGGCTGTCATCCGCCCCGCAGGATGAGAGGGCGATATACAAGGGTACCACTGCGCCGAGGCGTATCGCTAAAATGTGGCCTCAGACACTCGGCGATGGATGGAAATTAGTCCAGAGTCCGTATGGGTCTGGCGCCGCCCATGACTATTTAAATTTACCATGCGGCCGAGGAGACGAGATTATTAAGAATTTCCGAAGGCCTCTCTATGTCCTCGTGTGTCCGAGCCAAGAATGGCCGCCGGAGACCCACAAAAGGTATGGGCCGCTTTCCTTACATAATGTTTCCAATCCTCTCTTAATTCGTGGCCACCATATAGCGAATCAACACCTTCTTTTTGATGGATCTGGTTCCCAAAACCGAAATCGTAGCAAAAAGTAACCGCAACTTCCATGTCCCCCCGAGTGATGTATTGTGAATCATTCCAACAGAGGCATGCAATCAAGCTGAGTTTCGATTCACTGCTTTACCACTAAACACACTGCTCAAGGCTTCAAATCATAGAGAGCGCCATAAAACAAAACATGAATACTGATTATAAAGCTCCCGAAAATGTTATCCTGCAAGAAACAGCGGCATCGCAACACATTTCAATCGCACAAAGGCGTTTCAATGGAAACTTAACCACTAGCTGACACATCCTAATGCTAAAAGAAAAGCCCTAAAGCAAGCCCCTAATCTCGGTAGCCAAGTCCTTAATTCTCGGCTCCTTAACCCTGATTTCTGCTTCGGTGACGGTTTGACGGGACTCATAAACCGATAATGCCGCCTCCCTGACCTCCTTTTGGAATGTCAAGAGTGTGCCCAGGCCCACGAGGGCACGGAAGGTAGTCTCTGAGTCAATCTCCTTCTTGATTATATTTGTCAAAGGCTCAAGGAGTGTGATTGCGCGTTCGGTCGCTCCACTCGAAGTGATCAAAACCGCATAGCTGTGGATAAAGTTAGGGTTCAAACCGTATCAAGATCTCCTGGGTGTTTTAATCTTACTTGAGGAGAAGTGTGGCTTTCGCAATCTTCATGTTCCGATTAGTTGTTCCAGCACTAGCCTCCTCAACGAGTTGGACAGTCTAGTGTAAGAAGTTCTTGTTAGAAGTGCAGTTTCCTTTGAGGGCGAGAAACAGTTAAAATACAAACCTGCTCAAATCGATTATCCATGTAGTCCCTGCCTTCTTCCGTCTGGAAGAGATTCACAAATGTCCTGGTTGCCAACATGACATTGTTTGGGTGGCTGATATCAAACGCCCCTGACGTCTCAAGAATGTCACCGGCCTTGAGCCCATTCATTGGTTCGTATGTAGCAGCCAGTGGAGTTGCTGCTGCTACTAACCTCAACAGATCCAGGCCTGGGAGGCGGTTCTGCGGATGCCAACTGGTAATTATCTTGGAGACCAATTCAAGGCCACTTGAAAAACTAGCATTGTGTGCACTAGCCTTGTATGAAGGAGCGGCGACAGCTTGGAGAGACCCACATAATTTAGCAAGGGCAGACGCTTCGTCGGGATTAAGTGCGATATCCTTTTCCCCCTTGTCCAGCAGCTCTTTGTTTAGTCCATTGACTTTGCTTTGGATAGTTGGCAGGTTGGCTGCGGTGATTGACAAGTATGATTTTTGCGGAATGCGCTTCGGCTTGGCCTGTTGCGGAGGAGGCGCATCTGGCCTATACCTGTTCTCCATACCCCATGGATCTGGGCTAGTGGACTGTTCCTGTGGCCCAAGAGCGACACCACCAGCATTTTTCACGATAAATTGGCCAACAGTATCAAGATAAGATATCGGCAATTCATTCGCCTCCAGGAACCTTCTGGCAGCCTCAAATGGGTTTTCAGATGCATTATATGGCAACTTCAATGCAGGGGCCCCCTCCTGAATATCGACATCAAACACGTAGTCGTACTCCTTACCTTCAAACATCTGCTTACGGTTGGAACCTACAGCATCTACAACCGTGCCGACGTTATTCCACGCTCTTGTTGCATTGGACCAAACATGGGCCTCTACGGTCTCCCCATTGCGCACCATAATCACCTGGGTTATTTAATATCAGTGTCGGTAGTCGATTCAGAATAGTTATAAAGAGAGAGATGCTTACCTGGCCGTCCTTCTTACCCGATTGTGCAAGGGCCTCGAGACCAGGCAAATCATCTTTCTTCACGTCGCCAACTTGATTTCTAAATACTCGTTAAAACCGACAATCCATACCTCAGCCACTCAGGAGCTTACGATGGAATCGTTGAGGCAGCGACACTATTTTCAAATGCCTAACAATATTTTTAGTAAATATGTGGTATTTGAACCCTAATTATTATTAGTATTACCTCTAATGCTCCCTGGTCTGCCCACCTCTTCTTCTCTCGAGAAAACACGCGGACAATTCGATCACTCGCTCCGCTCACAACGTCACCATTCTGAGCACAAACAGCAACAGACCAAACGCTGATGGCAGGGTGAGTAATCGTTTGAACGCAATCCCCATCTAGATATCCAGTAAGCCACCGCTGTTCTTCCGAATCCCACGGACTCTTCAGGCATATAAACCTACTTCTCCAAATCCTTACTGTCCGATCTTCGCCAGCAGAAACAAGCTCGCCCGAAGGCAAAGCAGCCACAGAGTATATAAACGCTGTATGCCCGTGTAATTCCTGCAGTTGATGCCCATCCGATGACCATATACGAATAGTCCTAAAGCATAGAAGTACTATTAGCTCACGATCCATTGGTAGTCATTCCATTGGTCCGTTTACCCATCATTTGCACAGCTGGAAAATCCGCCATTTGGCATCCTGCACAATCCACGGACACAATCCGTATGACCCTCAATCTTCTTGATGGTTTTTCCGTCTCTCCAGATCCGTATTGTCTTATCTGCCGATCCAGTGACCACATCCGTTTCTGAAAGGGCTAAGACCGCCAACACTCCCTGGTCATGACCGTCTAACACATACTGGCTTTCCCAGTTTTTCCACACACGTGCCGTACTAGATAACTATTAGCCCAAATCCGAGCGACCAAGATGCCAGCACGACACACCCATCCCAGGATCCCGAAATTATGATGCCTGCATAATTGTCCAACGCGCAAACGTTGTTTGTATGGCCCAAGAGCAGGTACTTTGCATCGTCTGTATCTTTGGAATCTGGTTCTCGAACTTCAATGATTGTATCCTGACCTCCACTGACAATCAAACCTAGAAATATCCCGCTAATTAATTTCCAGCCCCCAAACACATCAGGAAGCTACCAACCCTTAGGATGCTCCTCTGTCGGAAGAACAAAGGTAACACTGTTAATGAATCCGGAACCAGTCGAGTTGATGTGGTCGGAGAAGACAGTCCCTTCGGGGTCTTCACGTTTCCATTGCCGAACAGTAGCATCTCGGGACACAGAAGTCACAAAATAAGGAGAAGGGAAAACGACGCCGCGAACCTGTATAAATGGGGTTAGGCATCCCGTGTAGCTTTGGTTTTTGGTTTTTGGTTTTGTTTGCTTCCCTTAGCAAACCCGGGGATCAAAAACAAAGCTCACTGAATGAGCTCGGAGCTACTCACATCATCCTCATGGCCCCGTAGAGCTGCGGTAAGTTTGTATATGCCGGCCATCGATTTTGATTTTTGATTTTTGATTTTTGGAAGGGTAGTAATAAGGGGTGTAGAGACGGATATAAGTGGGTTAAACACACAAAGGTCAAATACAAACTTGTGGGGCAGGAGGAGGGGCAATTCAAGTCGTCATCCGGATTTGTGTTACTAATCCGGTATCATATGCCACCAAAGCAGGCGGCTCAACCGTGGGGCACAGGGGTGGCCAGGACACACGAGAGATCACTCGAATAATCAATCTGTCTCGCTACAAAAACTAACATGCCCCTTTTAAAAAAAAGGTAAAAATATTCCATGATACTGCAGAGAAAGGTTGATCCAGCATGTGCCGGTACAAGACAATCAATAAAAGACCAAAATGTGTTTACGAAATTTCCTAGATAATCCCTTAGATGCACCCCTCTTGCAGATACTAGTACCATAAAACTCTTGAGAATCCCAAATTTGGAGGCAAAGGCTCCTGGATTTCAACCTTTTTTTATAATATCAATACCAGAAACCCGTGCTCCGAACACCGTAATGATACGGGCGAAGAATCCAGCAGCATGGGAGGAGGGCACAGGAGCTCGAGGCACAGGGGCTCGAGGCACAGGGGCCGCGACGGGGCGGCGGGTGGCCAAAGGGTCGGCTGCCAGGAGGGGGGGGGGTGGGTGTACGGGTTTGGTGGGGCGGAGTGTCGTCCTGGTCCTGGTCCATGGTGTCTACCCCCCCTTGTCCTCCCCCTTGGAGTCTGTGTTACACACATGAACGCACAGACCTCCTGAAAACCGCGAAAATTCCACAGCCAATACCCCCCTCCGGCGCCGCAGCTGGGCCTCCAGGCAGTAATACAGTTGTCGGACTTTTGTGTTCCCACAGTATAAACTGGTTGAAATGAAGCATGCTTCATAATATGGTATATATCATCGCTGTCTGTCTGACTGAAAGCTGTTTATAGGATATATAAGAGGGGACCTCAGGCCATGTCTGAAAAGTAGAATGGAGTCAATCAGACAGGTAACCATGGAGCTATGAGCTAAGTGAGATTGACCATCATGGATATGAACAGAAGGTATTGGGACAAGATCACGAATAGTCCAATGAGTTATTAGGACAGGCTTGTATGGATGAGGCACAAGACACAGTCTAATACTTGCATAGTATAGAGCCAATCAGAGGCCTATCTGTAGTTGAGGGACTGTCTCATAACATGGACTAGTCTGATCATAGTGGAAAGTTCTTATTATCAATATAGTTGAGTTGTGAAGTCAATGATGCATTGATAAGTCTTGACATAGCTGATCACTTTAGTCAGAGTAAAGAGGATGATGAGTTGGCTCAAGGTAAGACTACTTATTCATACCTAAACCTCTGAGATGAAGGAATCATGCATTTACGCTAGAGAAGTTTCAAGTGCCCTTACGGAAACATGACAATGCATGGAGACCATAGTTGGAGCAAGATACAAAGTTTGTCTGAGTCAAATAGATTTGCGTTACAATAGTAAAGGGTAGGAATTAAAAAGGATACATTGTTTAGTGTTAGATAGATGTAGCTCATGACCATCCAGATATGGAATATAAATATCGAGGTGCCTCCTTAGCTTTCATAACATCCTCCGTCTCCGCTACACCTCCGGCGATTGAAAACTCAACACCATAATTTCTATCGTGGCTTTCATCGTCCAGCACCACCACCCCCCCCCCA
>LN891134.1:0-11801 GCA_900010015.1 Tuber aestivum | reverse complement strand
TTTCTGCTGCCGAACACCGCTTCTTTGCCCCCCGAACCGCCCTGGTCCCACACCCCGACGCAACTCGCCTGGCGGCCACCGCCCCTGACATCGTGGCCTCCGTTCTTCGTGAGGCAAACTGTCCCTTCCCCGTTTCCTTTTCAGCCACAGTTAATGCGCGTGGCGTTATCACCCTCTTAGCTACTGACCCCCTCACGCCGGCCACCAGCTACTCCCCCTACTACGAGGCAATCGCCAACAAAATCAACCAGTCCTTCGCTGTTGGGAATAATCCCTACCGCCCCTTCCGCCCCGCACCCAACGAGGTCCAGCTGGTCATCCACGGCCTCCCTGTTGCCTTCCTCCCACCGGATCAAACTGACCTCTTCCCCGCACTCGCCGAGTCCATTAAGAACGCCAAGGATGTCGACATCTTCGGCGCCCGTTACCTCCAACCCGACCCAAGCCTCCGCAAGGCCACCACCTCGGTGGTCATCATCGTCGTCCCCCTCCAATGTGGCCCATATTGGGTCCAAAATCCTCCTCTACTCCAAGCTCCGCAACGTCCAGAATGCGCTCTCCAAGAACAAATTCATGCAATGCAGGCACTGCTGGAAGTTTGGCCACCCGGCCCCAGCCTGCACGGCCACCATTCCTGTCTGCCCAATCTGTGCCTCAAACCATACCAGGGCCAACCACCGCTGTCCCAACCCATCATGTCCCAAGCTGGGCTACCTCAAACCCATTCTCGGCTGCTGCCCAACCTCCCCCCTCAAGTGCGCTAACTGCTCTGGTGGCCACCCCGCTACCGACAGGTCCTGCCCCTCCCGTCCTTCCCAGCCGGCCCAACAGTCCTCAGGGTCTGAGGTGGAAGATGAAGGGGAGGATGACACCATGGACCAAGATGATGCCCCGCCAGGCAACGCACGCACGCCCTCTCCCCCCCTCCCTGGAAACGACTCCTCGGCCACCCCCCGCCCCGTTGTGGCCCCAATTCCCCGTGCTCCGGCACCTGACTCACGATCTGCTGCCTTCTTCGCCTCCCTAGGGCAATCCAGTAGCCCGTCTCCGTTCCCCTCATCTTCCTTTCATAAGTGATCGCACAACCCATAGATCCAAATTTGGTGGACCGATTGCTGCCAACTCCTTCTTTCCTGTCCTTTCTTTCCATTGTTCAACATAACTGCTTAGGGAGCTGGAATGTTTTTCTATCATTGTTTAACAGCCTTGCTGCGCTGCCGTCTCCCCCCCAGGTAGTGGCCCTCCAGGACCCCCCAGTCTGGAGAGGAAAACTACCATCCTTTTCTATGTATAAGTGTTTCTCCCCCCCTGTCGCCTCAGGCCGCAAGCCTAAGGTAGCCTTCTATGTCTACCAGGAGCTCCTTGGAGCCTACCCTTTTCTTCCCTGTTTTTTTGATCGGCCTGACTTGATGGCACTGGATATCCACTCGCCTAGGGGCCTGTTTTCATCATCTCTCCATGTTTTTCAGATTTACAATTTGTACTCCATTAATTTCGTGTCCTCTCACTGCTGGACAGTGTCGCCGGCGGATGCCTTCCCTCTTCATGAGTTTCCTTCCCTCACCCTTGGTGACTTCAACCTGCACCACCCCCTTTCTAACCCCTTGCGCCAGTTTTCGGACCAAGACCTGCTGGTGTCCTCCCGCTACTTTGAGGCCGCCTCCGAGGCTGGCTACAACCTGCTCAACACGCCTGGCATTCACACCAGGTTCCCCTTCGACCTGGCCACAAGGCCCGGTGTACTTGACCTGGCCTTTGCCAATAAGCCTTTGGCTCCTTTCCATGACTCCTGGTCGGCTGATCTCCCCTCTACCAGATCTGACCACGTCCCCATCCTCATCAAACTTTCCACGCCCTTGATGCACAAGGCCCCTACAAGCCCGGACTGGGACAAGGTGGAATGGCCGCCGGTACTTGAAACCCTACGAGGGGTCGAGATCCCACAGCCGCCTGCCCTCCCCACCGCCTCTGCCCTTAGCTCGTGGTTCGACCGACACCTTGGTACCCTATCAGCCCTACTCCTGGCTCCTGCCCCACTAAAACGCCCTTCGCTTAGGTCCAAGCCTTGGTGGTCCCCCCTGTTGACCTCGCTGTGCCGTGCCTTCAATGCGGCTGCCAGAAGGTCCCGCTCCTCCCCCTCTCCCACACTCAACACCGAAGCCCAAGAGGCCTGCTCCCTCTACTTCAAGGCAATCAAGAAGGCAAAGGCCGAGCATTGGAGAAGCTTCCTTGCCAAGGTTGACTCCCGCTCAGTCTGGACGGCCAAAAGGCTTGCTACTGGAAGAGCCCCCGACCACTTCCCCTCCTTTCCTAGCCTCTCCTCCTCCGAACAGATTAACTCAGCGCTCCTGAATCACTTCTTCCCCCACAAGACTCCATCTCCCACCCCATCTATCCTCAGGCCCTTCCGCGACTCACCCCCCCTCTCCCCTGAGGAGGTACGGAAGGCCCTGTCTAAGTCATCAAACTCATCGGCCCCGGGCCCAGACCAGATCCCATACGGGGTCTGGAAAAAGGTCTATGCAGCTAACCCCTCCCTCCTTGTTAACCTTCTCTCGCCATTACTAGCTTTTGGCTTCCACCCTCCCTCCCTCAAGAAGGCCAATGGAGTTGTTCTCTCTAAGCCAGGTAAACCAGACTACTCCTCCCCCACCTCCTTCCGCATCATTGTCCTCCTTCAGACCATCTCAAAAATCCTAGAAAGGATTGTTGCCTCTCGCCTCTCCCTAGTTGCCCGCTCACGCGGCCTAATCAACCCGAATCAGTGCGGCTCGCTCCCTGGACTCAGTACCTACGACACCTGCGCCGCCCTTACCCACGAGATCCGGTGCCTCCAGAGCCCCGGACTCAAAGCCTCGTCGCTCTTCCTTGATATCAAAGGGGGTTTCGACAATATCAATTCAACACTACTCACTACTTTCATGAAGTCCAGGGGGGTGCCTCCATACATCTGTGCCTGGGTTCAATCTTTTCTTTCTAACAGACATTGTCGTCTTCTCTTTCAAGGGTCTCCTAATGAGTTTTCTCCGGTACAGGTGGGCGCGCCACAAGGGTCTCCTATCTCTCCTCTTCTTTTTGTCATCTATGTGTCTCCTCTTCATTTGAATATTCCCAAAGGGATTATGTTTTCCTATGTTGATGATTTTACTGTCACGGTGGCTTCTTTCTCTTATAGGCGCAATGTTCAGCGCTTACAACATTACTTCCTGGCATTGAAGAGGAGGGCGGGGGCTATTGGCATGTCCTTCTCTGTGCCCAAGACCGAACTCTCTCACTGGAGGACCTCAAGGGACCATGGGGCCTGTTGCTACACCCCAGTCACCCTAGATGGTACCCTCTTCCACCCCGCCGGGCTAGTTCGCTGGCTCGGCTACTGGTTTACCCCTAGCCTGGAAACCTCTCCTCACTTCGCAAAACGATTAGCGCTCGCTCAAGGGGCTTTTGCTATTGTACGACAACTCTCCCCTCCCGGTAAAGGTTTGCCTCCTTATCTCAATCGAAGGCTCGCTGTGGGGCTCATCCTCCCCATCCTCTCCTACGGGGCCGATCTTCTGGTACCCAATGCTTCTTCACTCCATAAGATGGAGGTCTTCTGGAACCGAGTCCTCCGATGGGTGACCAACTGCTTCCACTCTACCCCTACCTCAATCCTCCCCTGCGAGGCCAGCATTCCCCCTCTCGTAGTACTGCTTCCCCACAAGCGCCGAATGGCGGCCTTGAGGATGGCCTGCTCCCCACCCGAAATTAACCCGGCCGTGGCCAGGCTCCCCTCGTCCTTTCCCTCCGCCTCGGCAACAAGGGCCCTGGACTCCAACCGGGCCCTGTCCATCGGGCTGAAGGGGAACGCTTACCCCCTACTCTGGAAGACGCCCAGGCCCTCTCCTGCCGTAAGGTCCCACCTGCCTATTGACGGCATAGCTCACTCCATCGCTCGGATCGCCGCCAAAGGAACTCTCCCAGGCCTGAACAGGCACCTAGTCCCCGGCGCGATCAACAATCTCTCCTCGTCCCAGAAGTACTCCCTCCTAAAGGCTGCCACACGGTCCCTCCTCGCTCAGGACTGGGTACTGCAGGCCCCCCCTCCTCTTTACTATCCCTATCCTCCACCGGAGACCCCACACCCCTTTATGGGGCTGGAGCGCTTCCTGGCTGGAAGAATACATCAGATGAGAGCTGGAAAGAGCTATCTAGCTGCCCATACCTCCTGGAACGAGCCAGACAAACCCACCACTTGCCCAGCCTGTGGCCTAGAGCCAGAGACCATGCAACATGCTATCCTCTCATGTCCCTCTAAGGCCACCTCGAGACTGCTCCATATCCCGGGAGTTGATTCTTTAGGCGGCGAGGCTCCCCTATGGGCTGATAAGGACCTCTTATGGGGCCTGGCGCGATACATTTCCGACACCAGAACCAATTTTCCCCCCGCCATGGGCGGGGGCCGGGCTTCGCCCGGCACCAATCCTGTTTCAGATTGAAGGGGCTGTTCTTTCTGTTATCTCTCCTTGCTTTAATTGACTTTTCATATTTTATGTTTTCTTTACGCGGAAGAAGACTTGTCTTTCCATTTGTGATTAGTCGCCCTGGCGGGCGCGGTGGGTTGTATTACTCACAGGCGGGGATTACTGGCGGAGATATTTCGTTACTGTTTGTTGCTTTTGACATTAAGGTTTTGTTTTTGCCATAGCTAGCGCTCCATGCAGGTTCTTGTACCTTAACAAAGAATATATGAGTTAAACAAAAAAAAAAACAAAAAAATCCTTAGCTTTCATAACCCGCTCCGCGCCCTCTACTTTCCTCTCGCTTAAAACATTACCGCATTCGGCCAGGTAAAACTCCAGGGTTTTGCGTGGCAACTATCTCCACACACCTAATTCCTCCCTCGCTTAGGCTTCAGTCTCTAAGTGCATAGCCCCCTCACTACCCCGCACAGCCTCCTTCACCATGGAGGGGCCTGGTCCCGGCCCTTCAAGGTCTGGCTCTCAAGCCTCTAGTCGCGCCTCGCCCTACGAGTCAAGGGCTCCAACCCCTTCTCTCCCCGATAATCTCACCCTGATAAGGGATGAACTAGCCCGCACTCTTCTCCACATAGGACAGGCAGCCCCCCCGATTCCCCCCCCTACCGACGCTCAGCTTCAGCACCTATCTGCTGGCGAAGTCATCCTCCTACCACTTGTCTGCACTGCCCTTTCCGGGATTGGCAGCATCATCCAAAGGTTAGAGGCCCTCGAACAGTCCTCCACGGCTGCTCCCAAGGATCCTCCCTCTCTCCCTGCGTTAGAAGCTTCCGTCCGTGACCTCTCTCTGAGAGTCACGGCATCAGCTGCCCACCCCTTAGCCGCCCCGTTGGGCCCTCCCCCTCCCCCCCCTCTGAAACAGACAAGACGCCCGCCGCCACCTCCCCCTCCTCCTGCTCCCCCTGGAGCTAAGTACCGCCCCCCTCCTAGCAATGTCCTAGACATCCCGGTTGAAGACATCGACTCCCCCATGCAACTTGATGGAGTGTGGTAGGGTAACCCACGCACCTTCGCGGCCAGACATCCCCACTCCTTTGCCACCTTCCAGTTTGCACAGGGTGAATTCCCAGAAGAAGCTACCTTCCGCCCTGGCCCCGCCCCCTCCTTCCTCACACTAGTCCCACCCTCCTCCTCCTCCTACGCCAGCGCTGCAGCCCCTCCTAGGGGCACGGTGCAACAGACCAGCGCCAAGGGCAAGAAGAAAGCAACCACTGCAGCCCAAGTCGCGGCGTCGGGTGGTGCCCCCTTCCGGGTTCAGGAGGCTGCCCCCCTTCCTGCTGCCGAACGTTGCTTCTTCGCCCCTCGAACCGCCCCGGTCCCACACCCCGACGCAACTCGCCTGGCGGCCACTGCCCCGGACATCGTTGCCTCCGTTCTTTGAGAGGCGAATTGTCCCTTTCCCGTTTCCTTTTCAGCCACAGTCAACGCACGTGGCGTTATCACCCTCTTAGCTACCGATCCCCTCACGCCTGCTACCAGCTACTCCCCCTACTAGAAGGCGCTCGCCAACAAAATCAACCAGTCCTTCGCTGTTGGGAATAACCCCTACCGCCCCTTCTGTCCCGCACCCAATGAGGTCCAGCTGGTTATCCACGGCCTCCCTGTTGCCTTCCTCCCGCCGGATCAAACTGACCTCTTCCCCGCACTCGCCGAGTCCATTAAGAACACCAAGGATGTCGACATCTTCGGCGCCCGTTACCTCCAACCCGACCCGAGCCTCTGCAAGGCCACCACCTCAGTGGTCATTATCGTCGCCCCCTCCGATGTGGCCCATATTTGGTCCAAGATCCTCCTCTACTCCAAGCTCCGTAACGTCCAGAATGCGGTCTCCAAGAACAAATTCATGCAATGCAGGCACTGCTGCAAGTTTGGCCACCCGGCCCCAGCCTGCACTGCCACCATCCCCGTCTGCCCGATCTGTGCATCGAACCACACAAGGGCCAACCACCGCTGCCCTAACCCAACGTGCCCCAAGTTGGGCTACCTCAAGCCCATTCTCGGCTGCTGCCCGGCCTCCCCCCTCAAGTGCACTAACTGCTCTGGCGGCCACCCCGCTACCGACAGATCCTGCCCCTCCCATCCTTCCCAGCCAACGCAACAGTCCTCAGGGTCTGAGGTGGAAGATGAAGGGGAGGATGACACCATGGACCAAGACCATGCCCCGCCAGGAGCCGCACGCACGCCCTCCCCCCCCCTCTCTGGAAACGACTCCTCGGCCACCCCCCGCCCCGTTGTGGCCCCTATTCCCCGTGCTCCGGCACCCGACTCACGATCTGCTGCCTTCTTCGCCTCCCTAGGGGAATCCAGTAGCCCATCTCCGTTCCCTTCATCTTCCTTTCATAAGTGATAGCACAACCCATGGATCCAGATTTGGTGGACCGATTGCCGCCAACCCCTTCTTTCCTGTCTTTTCTTTCCATTGTTCAACATAACTGCTTAGGGAGCTGGAATGTTTTTCTTTCACTTTTTAACAGCCTCGCTGTGCTGCCATCTTCCCCCCAGGTAGTGGCCCTCCAAGACCCCCCAGTCTGGAGGGGGAAGCTACCGTCCTTCTCCATGTATAAATGTTTCTCCCCCCCCGTCGCCTCAGGCCGTAAGCCTAAGGTAGCCTTCTTTATCTATCAGGAGCTCCTTGGAGCCTACCCTGTCCTCCCTTGTTTTTTTGATCGGCCTGACTTAATGGCACTGGATATCCACTCGCCTAGGGGCTTGTTTTCATCATCTCTCCATGTTTTTCAGATTTACAATTTGTACTCCATTAATTTTGTTTCCTCTCACTGTCGGACAGTGTCGCCAGCAGATGCTTTTCCTCTTCATGATTTTCCTTCCCTCACCCTTGGTAACTTCAACCTGCACCATCCCCTTTCTGACCCCTTGCGCCAGTTCTCGGACCAAGACCTTCTGGTGTCCTCCCCTTACTTCGAGGCTGCCTCCGAGGCTGGCTACAACCTGCTCAACACGCCTGGCATCCATACCAGGTTCCCCTTCGACTTGACTACAAGGCCAGGTGTACTTGACCTGGCTTTTGCCAATAAGCTTTTGGCTCCCTTCTATGACTCCTGGACGGCTGATCTCCCCTCCACCGGGTCTGACCACATCCCCATCCTCATTAAACTTTCCACGCCCTTGATGCACAAGGCCCCTCTGAGCCCAGACTGGGACAAGGTGGACTGGCCACCGGTACTTGAAACCCTGCGGAGAGTTGATGTCCCACCGCCGCCTTCCCTCCCTACAGCCTCCGCCCTCAACTCGTGGTTCGATCAACACCTTGGTGCCCTTTTAGCCCTACTCTTGGCCCCTGCCCCGCTAAAACGCCCCTCACTTAGGTCCAAGCCTTGGTGGTCCCCCCTCTTGACCTCACTGCGCCGGGCTTTCAATGCCGCTGCCAGAAGGTCCCGCTCCTCCCCCTCTCCCACGCTCAACACCGAGGCCCGCGAGGCCCGCTCCCTCTACTTCAAGGCGATCAAGAAGGCAAAGGCCGAGCATTGGAAGAGCTTCCTTGCCAAGGTTGACTCCCGCTCAGTCTGGACGGCCAAAAGGCTTGCCACTGGAAGAGCCCCCGACCGCTTCCCCTCCTTTCCCAGCCTCTCCTCCCCCGAACAGATCAACTCAGTACTCCTGAACCACTTCTTCCCCCACAAAATTTCCACTCCCACTCCGTCTATCCTCAGGCCCTTCCGAGACTCGCCCCCTCTCTCCCCTGAGGAGGTACAGAAGGCCCTGTCTAAGTCATCAAATTCGTCAGCCCCTGGCCCGGACCAGATCCTCTACGGGATCTGGAAGAAGGTCCATGCAGCTAATCCCTCCCTCCTTGTTAACCTCCTCTCTCCTCTACTAGCTTTTGGCTTCCACCCCCCCTCCCTCAAAAAGGCCAAGGGAGTCGTTCTCTCTAAGCCAGATAAACCAGACTATTCCTCCCCTACCTCCTTTCGTATCATCGTCCTCCTCCAGACAGTTTCAAAAATTCTAGAGAGGATTGTTGCCTCTCGCCTGTCCCTAGTTGCCCGCTCACGCAGTCTAATCAACCCAAATCAGTGTGGCTCGCTCCCTGGACTCAGTACCTATGACGCCTGCGCCGCCCTCACCCATGAGATCCGATGCCTTCAGCGGCCCGGGCTCAAAGCCTCATCACTCTTCCTTGATATCCAAGGGGGGTTTGACAACATCAATTCAACGCTACTCACTACTTTCATGAAGTCTAGAGGGGTGCCTCCATACATCTGCGCCTGGGTTCAGTCTTTTCTTTCTAATAGACATTGTCGTCTTCTCTTTCAGGGATCTCCTAATGTGTTCTCTCCAGTGCAGGTGGGCGCGCCACAAGGGTCTCCTATTTCTCCTCTTCTTTTTGTCATCTATGTGTCTTCCCTTCATTTGAGTATCCCCAAGGGAATTATGTTTTCTTATGTCGATGATTTCACTGTCACGGTGGCCTCTCCCTCCTACAGGCGCAATGTGCAGCGCTTACGGCACTATTTTCTGGCACTGAAGAGAAGGGCGGGGGCTATTGGCATGTCCTTCTCTGTGCCCAAGACCGAACTGTCTCACTGGAGGACCTCAAGAGACCATGGGGCTCGTTGTTACACTCCAGTCACCCTCGATGGTGCCCTCTTCCACCCCGCTGGGCTAGTTCGCTGGCTTGGCTACTGGTTTACCCCTAGCCTGGAAACCTCTCCTCACTTTGCAAAACGCTTGGCGCTCGCCCAGGGGGCTTTTGCTATCGTAAGACAACTCTCTCCTCCTGGCAAGGGCTTGCCTCCTTATCTCAATCAAAGGCTAGCTGTGGGGCTCATCCTCCCTATCCTCTCCTACGGGGCCGATCTCCTGGCACCCAACGCTTCTTCACTCCACAAGATGGAAGTCTTCTGGAATCGGGTCCTCCGGTGGGTGACCAACTGCTTCCACTCCACCCCTACCTCAATCCTCCCCTGCGAGGGCAGCATTCCCCCTCTGGTAGTCCTTCTTCCCCATAAGCGCCGAATGGTTGCCTTGAGGATGGCCTGCTCCCCACCCGAAATTAACCCGGCCGCGGCCAGGCTCCCCTCGTCTTTTCCCTCCGCATCGGCAGCAAGGGCCCCGGACTCCAACCGGGCCCTGTCCACCGGGCTGAAGGGGAACGCTTACCCCCTGCTCTGGAAGACCCCCAGGCCCTCTCCTGCCGTAAGGTCCCACCTGCCTATTGATGGCATAGCTCACTCCATCGCTCGAATCGCCGCCAAAGGAACGCTCCCAGGCCTGAACAGGTACCTAGTCCCCGGGGCGATGAACAATCTCTCCTTGTCTCAGAACTACTCCCTCCTAAAAGCTACTACTCGATCTCTCCTCTCTCAGGACTGGGCGCTACAGGCCCCCCCTCCTCTATACTATCCCTATCCTCCAGCGGAGGCCCCACACCCCTTTATGGGACTGGAGCGCTTTCTGTCTGGAAGAATACATCAGATGAGAGCTGGAAAGAGCTATCTAGCTGCCCATACCCCCTGGAACGAGCTGGACAAACCCACTACTTGCCCCACCTGCGGCCTAGAGCCGGAGACCATGCAACATGCCATCCTCTCCTGTCCCTCTAAGGCTGCCTCGAGACTGCTCCATATCCCGGGAGTTGATTCTTTGGGCGGTGAGGCTCCCCTATGGGCCGATAAGGACCTCCTATGGGGCCTGGCGCGATACATCTCCAATACCAGAACCAACTTCCTGTTACACATAATAGCGTAATCGGTGCAGCACGTGACTAAATGCATAAGGTCACGTGTTCGACTCCGGGCCCTGCCGTAGTTATCGTGAGGATATCATATTATCGCACGGAACGATAAGGCATCTAATGCAGCCCGCTCCGCGGAGATACGAGGCATGCGACCGAGGGGTTTTCGCTGGATAACATAGAAGGAGCTCCGCTCTACAAGATAGGACTTAGTTGGTTCAGATTGGTCGGTTAGTTAACGAGCTACGACCTCTGCAAAGTCTATATACAATTACAAGAAGTAATATGCATATTCCTTCAGCTCGCGTAAGCTAGAGTCATCCGGAAGACCTAGTTACGATTGGTTAATAACAACTCACTGGTCGAGTTAGTTATCTTCGTCATGCACTCTAAGCTATGCACATAGAAGAGTCATTGATAACTCCTTTGACGGAGCTGATCACTCCACTCAGGAAGAGAGCGGGGAAGTTAGTTTTCAGGGTCAAATGGGGTTCGCACTCCAAAGACACTGAAACGTTAGTATGGCAGGTACATAGTCAGTAAGGGATTAGATGTAGGCCGCGACCACCCAGACGCGGAATATAAATATCGAGGTGCCTCCCTAGCTTTAAGTCCATCCTCCGTCTCCGCTACACCTCCGGTCATTGAAAAATATTTCCTAATCGGGAACGACTCAACACCGAGGAACTATCACCACTTTTCTTTAGCCTTGCACCCCCCCGCCAGGGGGTGCAGGCTGATGCCTTCCATCCTTTCGCCCAACGGGGCCTCTCTTCTACTCTCTCCCCCACCTGGCATCTCGCCTCTGCTGGATGGGGGTCCACTCCTCACCCTGGGGGTCTCATCGTGAGGCCTCCCTCCTCCCTACCCCGCTTTTGCTACACTTCGCTTAGCATCTGCACGGTCGGCTTTGGCGGCTGGGTTGATGGTTGAACGGTCAGTTGGGCTGGTGGTCCTCTGGGCTATCGGGAGTGGCAGATGGTGGGATCCCTTCCACTATAGTGACGCTATCTCTCCCAGAACAAGGGACTACATGAGAGACGCGGTAAAACATCTTCTACTCCTGTGACCCCAGTTGCAGCCTCCTACCGTATTGTTTGACCGGATCCTTTGCTTGCCTTGCCCTCTTCCTCTCCTCTCTTCCGGGATCGGCTGGCACCCTACTGCCTGGGCCCTCGGGCCCCACCACCACCAAGGGGCAGTGCTTCGGCCACCCTTCCTCCCCTCTGTACCATTTCAGCTGGTACTTCTCCCTCTTCTGCCAGCGTCGCGGCAGCACTATAACCCTTCCTGGCTCTGATGTCGCGCATCATCCAGCCTCTCCACCTCCAGACTCCTGACGCCCGGGGTCTACCCCCCCCCCTCCTGGGCAGTATTGGCTGCCCCCCTCTATCTCAGGTTGCTGGCATCTCTCGCCTGTCTTCCTTCCTCCACGCTTGCGGCCCGCCCCCGGCCGAACAGCTGGTTGGCCTACCTTGGTATTGCACTATCTCCTGGGTTGAGCTGGCCGGCTCCGTCATGGCATTTCGCCAGGGTCCTACCGTGGGCCCAACAGCGGACATATTCGTTCGCGGACGCCTGTAGAGGCACTT
>LN891133.1:252474-263432 GCA_900010015.1 Tuber aestivum | reverse complement strand
TGAGCTAAGGGCGGAGGCTGTGGGGAGGGAAGGCGCCGGTGGGACATCGACCCCTCTCAGGGTCTCAAGTACCGGCGGCCAGTCCACCTTGTCCCTGTCCGGGCTCGGGGGGGCCTTGTGCATCAGGGGCATGGAAAGTTTAATGAGAATGGGGACGTGGTCAGATCCGGTAGAGGGGAGATCAGCCGTCCAGGAATCATGGAAAGGAGCCAAAAGCTTGTTGGCAAAAGCCAGGTCAAGTACACCCGGCCTTGTGGCCAAGTCGAAGGGGAACCTGGTGTGGATGCCAGGTGTGTTGAGCAGGTTGTAGCCAGCCTCGGAGGCAGCCTCGAAGTAGGAGGAGGACACCAGCAGGTCTTGGTCCGAGAACTGGCGCAAGGGGTCCGAGAGGGAGTGGTGCAGGTTGAAGTCACCAAGGGTGAGGGAAGGACAATCATGGAGAGGAAAAGCATCCGGCGGCGACACTGTCCGACGATGAGAGGAAACAAAATTAATGGAGTACAAATTGTAAATCCGAAAGACATGGAGAGATGATGAAAACAAGCCCTTAGGCGAGTGGATATCCAGTGCCATTAAATCAGGCCGATCAAAAAAACAAGGGAGAACAGGGTAGGCTCCAAGGAGCTCCTGATAGACAAAGAAGGCTACCTTAGGCTTACGGCCTGAGGCGACAGGGTGGGAGAAACATTTATACATGGAGAAGGACGGTAGCTTCCCTCTCCAGACGGGGGCGTCTTGGAGGACCACTACCTGGGGGGCGGATGGCAGCGCAGCGAGGCTGTTAAAAAGTGAAAGAAAAACATTCCAGCTCCCTAAGCAGTTATGTTGAACAATGGAAAGAAAAGACAGGAAAGAAGGGGTTGGCGGCAATCGGTCCACCAAATTTGGGTCCATGGGTTGTGCTATCACTTATGAAAGGAAGATGAGGGGAACGGAGACGGGCTACTGGATTCCCCTAGGGAGGCGAAGAAGGCAGCAGATCGTGAGTCGGGTGCCGGAGCACGGGGAATAGGGGCCACAACGGGGCGGGGGGTGGCTGAAGAGTCGTTTCCAGGGAGAGGGGGAGAGGGCGTGCATGCGGCCCCTGGCGGGGCATCGTCTTGGTCCATGGTGTCATCCTCCCCTTCATCTTCCGCCTCAGATCCTGAGGATTGTTGCGTCGGCTGGGAAGGACGGGAGGGGCAGGATCTGTCGGTAGCGGGGTGGCTGCCAGAGCAGTTAGCGCACTTGAGGGGGGAGGCCGGGCAGCAGCCGAGAACGGGTTTGAGGTAGGCCAGCTTGGGGCACGATGGGTTGGCACAGCGGTGGTTGGCCCTCGTGTGGTTTGACGCACAAATTGGGCAGACGGGAATGGTGGCAGTGCAGGCTGGGGCCGGGTGTCCAAACTTCCAGCAGTGCCTGCATTGCATGAATTTGTTCTTGGAGACCGCATTCTGGACGTTGCGGAGCTTGGAGTAGAGGAGGATCTTGGACCCAATATGGGCCACATCGGAGGGGGCGACAATAATGACTACTGAAGTGGTGGCCTTGCGGGGGAGGGGGTCTGGTTGGAGGTAGCGTGCACCAAAGATGTCGACATCCTTGGCATTTTTGATGGGCTCAGCGAGTGCGGGGAATAGGTCAGTTTGATCCGGCGGGAGGAAGGCAACAGGGAGGCCGTGGATAACCAGCTGGACCTCATTGGGTGCGGGACGGAAGGGGCGGCAGGGATTATTCCCAACAGCGAAGGACTGGTTGATTTTGTTGGCGAGCGCCTCATAGTAGGGGGAGTAGCTAGTGGCAGGAGTGAGGTGATCGGTAGCTAAGAGGGTGATGACGCCACGTGCGTTGACTGTGGCTGAGAAGGAGACGGGAAAGGGACCATTCGCCTCTCGAAGAACGGAGGCAACGATGTCAGGGGCAGTGGCCGCCAGGCGAGTTGCGTCGGGGTGTGGGACCGGGGTGGTTCGAGGGGCGAAGAAGCGACGTTTAGCAGCAGGAAGCGGGGCAGCCTCCCGAACCCGGGAGGGGGCACCACCCGACGCCGCGACTTGGGCTGCGGTGGTTGCTTTCTTCTTGCCCTTGGCGCTGGTCTGTTCCACCGTACCCCTAGGAGGGGCTGCACCGCTGGCGTATGAGGAGGAGGAGGGTGGGACTAAGGTGAGGAAGGAGGGGGCAGGGCCAGGGCGGAAGGTAGCTTCTTCCGGGAATTCACCCTGTGCGAACTGGAAGGCGGCAAAGGAGCGGGGATGTCTGGCCGCGAAGGTGCGTGGGTTACCGTACCACACTCCATCAACTTGCGACTTAAAGCTAGGGAGGCACCTCGATATTTATATTCCGCGTCTGGGTGGTCGCGGCCTACATCCAATCCCTTACTGACTATGTACCTGCCATACTAACGCTTCAGTGTCAGTAGAGTGCGAACTCCGTTTGACCCTGAAAACTAACTTCCCCGCTCTCTTCCTGAATGGAGTGATCAGCTCCCTCAAAGGACTTATCAATGACTCTTCTATGTGCATAGCTTAGAGTGCATGATGAAGATAACCAACTCGACCAGTGAGTTGTTATTAACCAATCGTAACTAGGTCTTCTGGATGACTCTAGCTTACGCGAGCTGAAGGGACATGCATATTACTTCTTGTAATTGCATATAGACTTGCAGAGGTCGTAGCTCAATAACTAACCGACCAATCTGAACCAACTAAGTCTTATCTTGTAGAGCGGAGCTCCTTCTATGTTATCCAGCGAAAACCCCTCGGTCGCATGCTTCGTATTTCCGCGGAGCGAGCTGCATAGATGCCTTATCGTTTCGTGCGATAATATGATATCGTCACGATAACTATGGCGGGGCCCGGAGTCGAACACCTGACCTTATGCATTTAGTCACGTGCCGCACCGATTACGCTATTATGTGTAACATTAGCTCCCTCCTCTTTGAGACTCATCCTCGAGTCTTTCTATGTTCTAAGGTAATCTATATATGGTACATTTCTATAGTCGTAAAGAAAATTCCGTTTAGGACTCTATCCAGGTAGGGTGAAAAACCTTTGCACGTTTACTTGTCCATGCCTAGGAAAACCTTTCCTGATAATCCTACCTCAGCCGTGGCATTTCCGGGTTATCTTTATGGAACTCTTCCACTAAGTCGGTAGCATGTTCGAGATGCTCCGGCGGTTCCCAGGTGTTTTCATCCTCTGAACACCCTTTCCATTTAACAAAATACTTGAGTTCTCGGATGCATTTATTGCGTCCAGAGACTCTTTTTGTGTAGGTGAGAATTTCCCTTTTAACAATTTTCTCGACCTCCCATTCCAGATCACCGTCGATCTCTTCTGCGTCCTGCGGCCTCTGTTCCCTATCTGGTCGAACCGATGTTCGGTAGGGTTCGAGGAGCGACACATGAAATACGGGGTGTATTTTCCACCGCTCGCAAATTTCTAACTTAAAAGCTCGGTCACCTCGTTTCTCGAGTATCCGAAAGGGTCCGTAAAGTTTTGGGCTCAACTTTTTGGATGGTCGTTTTGTTCGCATATTTTTTGCATTGAGCATTACTCGGTCTCCAACCTTATAATCTGGTTGTTGTTTGACTTTGGGGTCGTAATATTTGCTCATTGCTTCTCGAGTGAGTTGTAGTGTGTCTCGGGCTTGTTGATGTATTTCCTTCATCCAGTGAGCATAGGTTGTTGCTCCTGGATTCTGTACTTCTCTTTCTTTCATCCATTCCGTTTGTGGATGATAGCCCTAGTTGGCGTAGAATGGGGTCAAACCGTGCGCTTGGGTTACCGAGTTGTTGTATGCATGCTCGGCTAATGGTAGTAAAGAACACCAATCATCCTGGTCATAGTTGACAAAACTTCAAAGGTAACCTTCCAGCACTTGGTTGGTTCCTTCGGTTTGTCCGTCGGTTTGAGGATGGTAGGCGGTTGACGTTCTTCGTTTGATGTCTAGTGATGCGCACAGTGATTCCCAGAATTCTCCTGCAAACTTGGCATCCATGTCCGAAATGATTTCAGTGGGCAACCCATGAAGCTTCCAAACTTCTCGTAGGAATGCGGTTGCCACGTCCTTAGCACTAGCGCTGGTTGGTAATGGTATAAAGTGGGCCATTTTGGTGAATCGGTCGACTACAACCATAATCTGGGTGTTGTCGTTCGATGGAGGAAGTTGTGTGATGAAGTCCGTGGAAATAGACCTCCAGGCTGCGAAAGGTATTTGTAACGGTTGTAGGAAACCGTACTTGGCATGTCTTGGGGCTTTACTATGTTGGCATTCGTCGCATGAGCGAACATAGTCGTTGACCCAGTCGCTTAATCCTTTCCAGTGAAAATCTCGCGTAATGATTTCCAAAGTCTTTTCTTGTCCGAAATGTCCCACTACTTTAGAGTCGTGACAACTTTTCACAATCAAGGTTCGTAGTTCCTCCGAGGCTGGTATGTACAGCCTATTTTTGAAATAAATGAGCCCATCTTTGGTTGACCAGTGCTTAGGCCATTGTGCGTTATCGTTTCTTAATCTTTCCAATTCCTTCTTTCTGGATATCCAGTCCCCGTCCTCTTCTCCTGCCTTTTTTACCGATGATGTGAACTCTTCATGGAACTTCTTGGGGTTTGCATTTAGCACTACCCTAGTTGCCATGACCACTGATTCTTTGTGCAGTTGGTCGTGAGTTTCTTCGTCGGTTAGGTCGAAGTATTGGTTGAGGTTCGAGTCCTCGTTTAGGAAGTTGATACGAGGTGGGGTCTCGGTTAATCCAGTTCCCGTGCTCCCGAATCCCTGTTCTCCTCTCTCCGTATCGTCTAACTCCATTTCTTCTTGGAGTTCACCTGTATGAATCTTTTCTAAGATTAACTGGGCAATCTTCGTGCCAGCCTGTGCTTTGTAGTCTTCCCTATACGTATTGTACAGCAGTGCCTTGACTTCTCCTCGGTAATCCGCATCGATGACCCCTGCGCGAGTGTCAATTCCGTATTTGGTAGCTAAACCACTTTTTGGTGCGATGCGACCGTAAGTTCCTTTTGGTACTGCTATTGCTATTCCGGTTTCAAGTAAGGCTTATCCTTTTCCAGGTACGATAGTATCTTCTAATGCATACAAATCGTAGCTGGCTGCTTCTCTGGTTCCTTTGGTCGGTAACTTTGCCTCAGGGCAGAGTCGCATTGCTCGAAATAGGTTTTGTGTAGGGTTGACTGTTACTTTCTCGTCGTCCTCCGATCCTAGAACTATAGAAATTCGGATGATGGCGAAGTGCGCTGGTTTCAGAATCGACTGCTCAGTTCGTTCAGCTCCTCCCTCAGGGCGGTACTCCGGCCGCCTGCTCAGCGCATCTGGTTTGCCGCTGCTCGTTCCTGGTCGATAAACAATTTTGAAGTTAAAGTCGGTTAACTTCTGTGCCCAACGAATTTGTCGGGCGCTCCAGGCTTTCGTAGTGAGGAAGTACTGTAGATTCTGGTGGTCTGTATACACGGTGATTGGACGATCCGTTCCCATCAAATAATGTCGCCATTCTTTGAACGCTTCGACAATGGCAAGAAGTTCCTTGTCATGGATATCGTAATTGCGTTCAGCGGGATTTAACTTTTGGGAGTGGTACGCGATTGGGTGTAGTCGTTTCTCCATGAATTGGGAGAGTACGCAGCCCAAAGCAAAATCGCTAGCGTCAGTTTCCACAACCGTATCCCGTTCAGGTTTGAAATGGCATAAAATGGGTGCAGTAACGAACTTCTCCTTCAGAAGTTCAAAGGATTTGTTGGCCTCGTCAGTCCACAGGAAACCATTCGGGTTTACCTTCAATAATTCCCTAATGGGTTTGCAAATAGCCGAGAAATTCTTTATGAATCGTCGGTAAAAATTAGCGAATCCCATAAAAATCTGTATGTCCCTTATGGACTTTGGCGGCACCCATTTTTTTATGGCGTCCACCGTTCGTTCACTCATTGACACTCCAGTCGTTGAGATTATATATCCTAGAAATTCCAACTCTTTTACACGGAAGACCGATTTTTTTAGCGAGATGGCTAACTTATACCGTCGTAGTTGTCTTAGGACTTTCCGTACGAGTTCGATGTGGTCCTTTTCGTTTGTTGAATAGATCAGTATGTCGTCAATGTAACATACAACTCCTTGATCTAAAAATTCTTTTAACACCACATTCATCATGCTCTGGAAAGTCGCCGGTGCGTTTATTAGTCCAAAAGGCATGACCTCGTATTGTTTTAAACCGTACTTTGTTCCAAAAGCGGTTTTGTCTCCATGTCCTTTTGCTATGCGTACTAAGTTATAGCCTTTAGCTAGATCGATTCGTAACATTACGTCGCATCCTTCCACTCTGTCCCGTAGCTCTGACATTAGAGGTAACGGACATTTATTCACAATCGTAAGCTCGTTTAGCTTACAATAATCCACACATAATCGCAGGCCACCACCAGGTTTTGGAGCGAAAAGAACTGGCGCTCTATACGGAGATTTGCTAGGAATTATTTTTCCTTGCTGAGTCATCTCATCCAGGTATTCGTGTAGAACTTTGAGTTCCTTTTCCGACATAGGATATATCGGTCCCCATGGTGGCTTAGCTCCTTCAACCAGCTCAATATTGTAGTCGAACTCGCTATAGTCCGGTAATCGATCGGAGGCTTGTGTAGAAAACACGTCTTTATAATCCTGGTAGCACTTAGGTAATCTTTTCCAAGCTACTTCCCAGGGTTTGTCGGGGTACTCGAATGGCGCTATCATGCCTTTGGCATGCATCCGTCCGACGAATATAGCCTTTTCGTCAAGTAGTAGGGACTCATCCCATTCTACTTCAATAGGGTCTTTTGCGGATCCGGTATGGTCCGCGCATTTTTTATCCGTAAACGTCCAAGATTTTGAGTTACCAATGTTGGTAATCGGATGTTGGTCATGCCACCAACCGAAAGGTATAATCATATCCTGAGCGACTGTGTTAACCACGTCGCAGGACACAAGTGATGAGTGTTGGTTGGTTCCTATTTCCAACCGTATAGGATGGGTATAAAGCCATCCATTTTCCTTAGAGGGTTTGCCATCAAATCCCTCGATCTGGAGAGGCTTCTTCCGTCTTTCGGTGGGTATGCCTAATCGTTGTACTAGAGTTTTGCTAATAACAAAGATATTGGAGCCCGAGTCTAATAATACGTGAATCGGTACTCGATCTTTGTTGGAACGAAGGTATGCAGTGCCTTCGGGGCACTTGTATCGTTCTGGTTCTGGTATATTGGTTTTGGCTCGCTTGGGCCCCGAATGGGGGCCTTGATTGGTTGTCTGTCGTTTGCTCGTGGTTGCGGGGGTGGTGATTGTTACCACGCCAGCATGGCTTCGGCTACTAAAGCCTCCTCAGACAACCTTGAGACGTTTCACTTAATTACCCTCAATGACGATATTTAATCATACCGAACTCAGAAACCCAAACTGAGTCGAGGATCGACCTTTTAACCCGGCCTTAGGGTTTGCTTTCGGTTCCCATCATGGGGGGACCCCCTGCGGCGAGCACGCTGTCCCCAGTTTCCCTCATCCTGATGATGGACTACCCCATTGCCGTCGCCATGGGTGCCCTTTCCCGTACTTGCACCAGCCTTTCCTTGCGAGACGCCCCGTTTGTGACTAATGCGTGTGGAGTCTTTGGACATCGGGTTGTCTTCCCTCGCGTGGAACTGTTTTAAACTGGTACGTCTTTCTGGGACTTTTTCTATCGGGTGTACCGCCTTGCTGAGCGCTCTATCGCCAGTTTCAACTCATATCAGGCTGCGTCCAGCCAGCTTGGACTCCTGTCTAGCTGGTTCGATAGGTGTGCACTATCTGGTTGTACCTCCGATCTTCTTAACCCGTTTTCACATGCAACGCCTAGCGGAGGCCTCCGAGGCGTGTGCATCCCGCTGTAATCAAGAGCATAATCTAGTTGTTAACACTCTTGAAGCACTTTGCATCCTTCGGCACTTTCTTCGGAGTGCGCCTTTGCGTCATTCTTGCATAATGCGTTCCAAAGAGCATCACGCTAGGTCGGGGAGAGGTGTACTGCCAGACAAGAGCGCGTATTTCTTCGTCTTGCTGACCATCCTATATAGGGTGCGCTTCCCTTGTACAGATGCTCCACCGTTGCCATGGACTTCGTTTCTATACCCTCGCTTAATCCGAAGTCGTTTCCCAAATCCGAGATGCTGGATTTGCTCGAGTTTGGCCGACCTTGCCACCCGCAGGTTTTGGGCGGACTTCAACTTGTCGGGTTCTCGGGACTGCGATCCTGCGCCCAGTAGTCAAATTTACCGCGGCGGCCTTTCGACACTCACTCCACTTATGATTAGTGAGTCCACAGCGCGTGCAGCCATCATTCTGGCGCCGTGAGTTGATCGTTTCTTGTGGAATTCCCTCGTGGGCCGATTTCCAATCGGTATGTACTCGTTTTGTAGGTGACAAGCCTGTCTTTGCGGGTTTCCACTTTCCTTTGTCGTCTCGCGTCGGTGGGGACCAAGTCTTAGCCTTTCCTTTAGGTTGGCTACTTCGGTCTTTGTCCCCAAACTTTCTCTTCGGAATTGTCGTCTCGGAGCTACCGCCCTTCAAGCGGAGTTGCTCTTTGAATTCCTCATCCTTCATGCCTACAGCTCGTAGCTGTTCCATCCACGCATCATCCGAGTCGACCTCCTCATAAGACATCCTGAGTAGGATGGACGGTGGAAGTTTACTTTCCACAAGTTGTCTCCAACTCTGGCCCTTCATTTGTCCCTGGATATTCAACAACACGAGTTGAGTAATATATGCCTCGATGTTGTTTTGGTAAGGCACTTTTGTCATTTGATTTAATGCCTTTCGAGCCTCGTTGTAAGGAGCATAACGCTTAGTTATCTCCGTTCGGAAGTTTTCCCACAGTTGGAATTCCTCCCGTCTCTCCTGGCCCGCTAGTCCATCCATGGCATTTCGGAACCATTCCTTGAAGGGTATCACATCCTTTCCTTTCATTCTGCCTAGGGCACACACGATCTTGTTGTGGTCCTTTTCCCAGTGGTGAGGGTTCCTTCGAAAATAATCCTCACATTCCATTAACCAGTTTTCTACTTTCTGGTAACTGAGATTTTCGAAGTTGGATGGCAGTTCGGCTGGTTTCCTACTAGCTCCAGCCACTGCTCGTGTCATTAAGGCTGCCAACTCGTCAACCTCAAAGTGTACGTTTCCTGGTGCTTGGCCTCCTCCAGGAAGTCCACCGCCTCCGCCTGGAGGTCCACCGCCTCCACCTGGAGGTCCACCGCCTCCGCCGGGAGGTCCACCGCCTCCGCCTGGAGTCCACCGCCTCCGCCGGGAGGTCCACCGTTTGGATCCCTTTTTGGGGGCACCGGTGGTGGGGTGTAAGCACTTTGGTGGTCTGCTTCAGTCTCATGAACTGTTCCGGCGTATGAAGCTCCTCCGTAGGGGCTTGGAGGTGGTAGAGGTGAAAAACCAATATCACCTGGTTGGTTGGTGTGACCTGTTGGGATCTTTCCGAATCGTCGTTCTAATGCTAGGGTCATTCCATCAGCAATTAGTTCGCTCATCGTTCCCGTCATGTCCTCTATTTCTTTTCTGACATCAGTTTGGAAGTCCTTTATTTGCCGCGACAGAGTGGCAAATTCCTTTTCCTGTCGTCTAACTGTGTCTTTGACCCCCTTTCGGTGCTCGTTGGTGTTGTTGACATACTCAGTCAACTTCTCATTGAGGGCCGCTGTTAGATCCCTATGGTCCTTTGCGGCTTTCTTTTGGAACAAGTCGAAGGCCTTTCGATCCGTCCTTCATTGTTCTTGAAGCTCCTCAATCATTCGAGCCAAGGTATTGTCCCGTTCCAAAGCATCCATGCTACGTTCCGCACCTTCCCTTTCCAACCTCGCAGTTTTCCTGGACTGCTCCTGTTGGGCCAAGTTTGACCTGGTTATTTCCTCGGCTACCCTTAAATGGTAGCTTTCCAGTTCCGCCGCCACATCTCCTTGCAGCCCTTGGGCCGTTCGTTCCATCCTGGCTAGTTCATCTCCCATGAACCTTTCGCCTTTGTCCATCCTTGCCTTTACGCCGACTAGTTCGTCGGCGAGGCACTTTCCTGCTTCGGTCAGTACCGCATAAGCGACTTGCTGATCATTCTGAGTCTGGGTGATGCTTCGGTCTAACTGAGCCGTCACCCTTCCTACTAATGTTGCAAAGTTTTTGAATCTTTGCTCTTCGGTGAATGGGCTTGGTGGTGGAGGTTGTCCTCCTCCTAAAAATGCGCCCAAACTGATAGGGTCTCGTGGTAGGCTAGGTTGTCCTGATCGAGGGAAAAGTCCTCCGACTGTGCGAGGGTCCCAGCCACCTATGGATCGTGGAGAGTTAGTGGTTTCCTCCATTTCGGTGTCCTTTGGTTCACCGCTCTCCGTAATTTGAGGTATGTCCGTCATATTGTTCCTCGTTTAGTTCGCGTTGGTGCAAAAGCTCAATTTCCAACGCCCAAGGAGCCAAGGATCGCTCGTATCCTCCTTCGTCGTCGCAGAGGACGGAAGTCGTACCGTGGTACGTTATATCGCAGGTGGGTTCCTCGTAAGGTTCCCAGTCAGGGTCATTGAAGTAGTAGCGGAAGAAATCAGGTTCCGACCACTCTTCAGGGTAGGTGCACCAGGAGGGTTCGTCTTCTTCGAATAACGGGATATCTGGTAAGTCGCTTTCCCAAAGTGTTTCGAAGGAGGTGTAGATAGGCGTGGATCGTGGTTCGAAGGTGGTGTCTGAAAGTTCTTCAAAGTCCACTAATTGAATTTGTGGTCTCAAAGGGATCATTCAGAGAGCCTTGGTAACCAGAGGTTATGAATATAGTGTTAGGGGGTAGGTAACTCTAAAGTCAAGCGAGTATACACTAGGCCCTGTAATCTTCTATCTCGGAGATAGTCAAGAAGGCTCGTAAAGATAGAAGTAAAGAAGAATGAATATATTGATAAGATCTCTTCTCCGGTCGCTGATGATAGACTTAAAGCTAGGGA
>LN891133.1:224925-245915 GCA_900010015.1 Tuber aestivum | reverse complement strand
TGGAACGAGCCGGACAAACCCACCACTTACTCTGCCTGCGGCCTTGAGCCGGAGACTATGCAACATGCTGTCCTCTCCTGTCCCTCTAATGCCCCCTCGAGGCTGCTCCATATCCCGGGAGTAGACTCCTTAGGCCATGAGGCTCCCCTGTGGGCGGATAAGGACCTCTTCTGGGGTCTCGCACGATACATTTCCGATACCAGAACCAACTTTCCCCCCGCGATGAGCGGGGGCCGGACGTCGCCCGGCACCAACCCTGCTTCAGATTGAAGTTATATTTTCTCTTTGATGTCTTTCCTGGCTTTGCTTGACTTTCCTTGCTTTATGTTTCCTTCGTGCGGATGGAGACTTGTCTTTCCATTTGCGACTAGCCGCCCTGGTGGGCGCAGTCGGTTGTATTACTCACAGGCGGGGATTGCTGGTGGAGAGATATTTCATTGCCGTTTGTTGTTTTTGATATTAAGATTTTGTTTTTGCCATAGCTAGCGCTCCATGCAGGTTCTTGTACCTTAACAAAGAATATATGAGTTAAACAAAAAAAAAAGAAAATCCTTAGCTTTCAGACATCCTCCGTCTCCGCTACACCTCCGGCGATTGAAAACTCAACACCACGGTTTTTATCGTGAGTTTTTTGTTTCGTCGCAAAACTTTCTCCACCCTCCCGCCCACTCCTGCCTTTGGCCTCGGCCTAGGGGAGTCTGGCTCCTCTCTCCTCTCACCCCCGGGGTATTGACTTCAGTCTACCGTCGCAGGGCCCTCTCTCTCCCTGGGGGTTGGTCGGTTGGAGGCCCTCCTCGGCTGGCTAGCAGGTGGTGGGATCCCTGCCACTACAGTGACGCTATCTCTCTCAGAATAAGGAACTACATGAGAGACGCGGTAAAACACCTGCTATGCGTTGCCCCGGCGGCCGTTGATGATCTTCCTTACTCCCCCTTCCTCCTCCCCCCACGCGTGGTGGGGAGTCCTCTCCTCCTCTTGAGTTGGCCTCGCTTAGCCTTCTCGCGGTTGGCAACCCCTTAACCACCATCGTCAGATGGCCGGGACTACAGTTGCAGTAGGGGAGAACAGCCAACAGGCTACGGTCGATTTCCCCATTCTCTTGTTCCCCTAAGAGGCTGCCTAGTCAGACACGAACGCGACACCGATAGACGATGTTCAAGGTCTTTGGGTCTACCCCTCCGCTCTCTCCTCTCCCTACGGTCGGATCGGCAGGCACCCTACTGCTACACCTTCCCCTCCCCCCGGTTATCGCCCATGGCCGGCTGGTCTCCTCCTTCCCTCCTTGGTATTGCACTGCCTCCTTGGAGTGGGTCTGGGGGGGCCCCCTATCTTAGCGTGCTTCGTGCGTCGCTTCCCGCTTGAATGAGTGGACTTGCCCTTCGGGGCCTACGTGGCTGGCTACTAATCTTTCTTTTGTCTTTTTGGGATGTCTCAGCGGGTTTTCCTGGCCCTTCCTGCTTTCTTCTTAGTTAGGATTTCCTTGTTCGTCCATCTAGCCGGGCTTGGGTTTCTTTTCTTTGAGGCGAGATGTGCGGTTGGCTCCATACCAGAGGGGCTTCAAGTTGAGCGGTTGGCTTTTTCCTGTGGCGAGAGGAGGGATATGGGTTTTTTGTAGTCATAGCTAGCGCTCCATACGTTTTTTGTACCCTAAACAAATAATCAATGAGTTAAACAAACAAAAAAGAAAAAATCCTTAGCTTTCAGAACACGCTCCGCGCCCTCTACTTTCCTCTCGCTTAAGAACATTACCGCATTCAGCCAGGTAAAACTCCAGGGTTTTGCGTGGCAACCATCTCCACACACCTAATTCCTCCCTCGCTTAGACTTCAGTCTCTAAGTGCACAGCCCCCTCACTACCCCGCACAACCCCCTTCACCATGGAGGGGCCTGGTCCGGGCCCTTCAAGGTCTGGCTCTCGAGCCTCCAGTCGTGCCTCGCCCTACAAGTCAAGGGCTCCAACACCCTCTCTCCCCGAGAATCTCACCCTGATAAGGGATGAACTAGCCCGCACTCTCCTCCACATAGGACAGGCAGCCCCCCTGATTCCCCCCCCTACTGACGCTCAGCTTCAGCATCTATCTGCTGGTGAAGTCATCCTCCTACCACTTGTCTGCACCGCCCTTTCCAGGATTGGCAGCATCATCCAAAGGTTGGAGGCCCTCGAGCAGTCCTCCACGGCTGCTCCCAAGGATTCTCCCTCCCTCCCTGCGCTAGAAGCTTCTGTCCGTGACCTCTCTCTGAGAGTCACGGCATCAGCTGCCCGCCCCGTAGCCGCCCCGTCAGGCCCTCCCCCTCCCCCCCCTCTGAAACAAACAAGACGCCCGCCGCCGTCCCCCCCTCCTCCTACTCCCCCTGGAGCTAAGTACCGCCCCCCTCCCGGCTATGTCCTAGACATCCCGGTTGAAGACATCGACTCCCCCGTGCAAGTTGATGGAGTGAGGTACAGTAACCCACGCACCTTCACGGCCAGACATCCCCGCTCCTTTGCCGCCTTCCAGTTCGCACAGGGTGAATTCCCGGAAGAAGCTACCTTCCGCCCTGGCCCTGCCCCCTCCTTCCTCACACTAGTCCCACCCTCCTCCTCCTCCTATGCCAGTGCTGCAGCCCCTCCTAGGGGCACGGTGCAACAGACCAGCGCCAAGGGCAAGAAGAAAGCAACCACTGCAGCCCAAGTCGCGGCATCGGGTGGTGCCCCCTCCCGGGTCTGGGAGGCTGCCCCCCTTCCTGCTGCCCAACGTCGCTTCTTCGCCCCTCGAACCGCCCCGGTCCCCCACCCCGACGCAACTCGCCTGGCAGCCACCGCCCCTGACATCATTGCCTCCGTTCTTCGAGAGGCGAATTGTCCCTTTCCCGTCTCCTTTTCAGACACAGTCAACTCACGTGGCGTTATCACCCTGTTAGCTACCGATCCCCTCACGCCTGCCACCAGCTACTCCCCCTACTACGAGGCTCTCGCCAACAAAATCAACCAGTCCTTCGCTGTTCGGAATAATCCCTACTGCCCCTTCCGTCCCGCACCCAATGAGGTCCAGCTGGTTATCCACGGCCTCCCTGTTGCCTTCCTCCCGCCGGATCAAACTGACCTCTTCCCCGTGCTCGCCGAGTCCATTAAGAACGCCAAGGATGTCGACATCTGCGGCGCCCGTTACCTCCAACCCGACCCAAGCCTCCGCAAGGCCACCACCTCAGTGGTCATTATCGTCGCCCCCTCAGATGTGGCCCATATTGGGTCCAAGATCCTCCTCTACTTCAAGCTCCGCAACATCCAGAATGCGGTCTCCAAGAACAAATTCATGCAATGCAGGCACTGCTGGAAGTTTGGCCACCCGGCCCCAGCCTGCACTGCCACCATTCCAGTGTGCCCAATTTGTGCGTCAAACCACATGAGGGCCAACCACCGCTGTGCCAACCCATCGTGTCCCAAGCTGGACTACCTCAAACCCGTTCTCGGCTGCTGCCCGGCCTCCTCCCTCAAGTGCGCTAACTGCTCTAGCGGCCACCCTGCTACCGACAGATCCTGCCCCTCCCGTCCTTCCCAGCCGACGTAACAGTCCTCAGAGTCTGAGGCGGAAGATGACGCGGAGGATGACACCATGGACCAAGACGATGCTCCGCCAGGAGCGACATGTACGCCCTCGCCCCCCCTCCCTGGAAACGACTCCTCTGCCACCCCCCGCCCCGTTGTGGCCCCACTTCCCCATGCTCCAGCACCCGACTCACGATCTGCTGCCTTCTTCCCCTCCCTAGGGGAATCCAGCAGCCCGTCTACGTTCCCTTCATCTTTCTTTCATAAGAGATAGCACAACCCATGGATCCAAATTTGGTGAACCGATTGCCGCCAACCCCTTCTTTCCTCTCTTTTCTTTCCATTGTTCAACATAACTGCTTAGGGAGCTGGAATGTTTTTCTTTCACTTTTTAACAGCCTCGCTGCACTGCCATCTCCCCCCCAGGTAGTGGCCCTCCAAGACCCCCCAGTCTGGAGAGGGAAGCTACCGTCCTTCTCTATGTATAAATGCTTCTCCCCCCCTGTCGCCTCAGGCCGTAAGCCTAAGGTAGCCTTCTTTGTCTATCAGGAGCTCCTTGGAGCCTACCCTGTCCTCCCTTGTTTTTTTGACCGGCCTGACTTAATGGCACTGGATATCCACTTGCCTAGGGGCTTGTTTTCATCATCTCTCCATGTTTTTCGGATTTACAATTTGTACTCCATTAATTTTGTCTCCTCTCACCGCCGGACAGTGTCGCCGGCGGATGCTTTTCCTCTTCATGGTTTTCCTTCCCTCACCCTTGGTAACTTCAACCTGCACCATCCCCTTTCTGACCCCTTGCGCCAGTTCTCGGACCAAGACCTGCTGGTGTCCTCCCCCTATTTCAAGGCTGCCTCCGAGGCTGGCTACAACCTGCTCAACACGCCTGGCATCCACACCAGGTTCCCCTTCGACTTGACCACAAGGCCAGGTGTACTTGACCTGGCTTTTGCCAATAAGCTTTTGGCCCCCTTCCATGACTCCTGGACGGCTGATCTCCCCTCCACCGGGTCTGACTATGTCCCCATCCTCATTAAACTTTCCACGCCCTTGATGTACAAGGCCCCTCCGAGCCCGGACTGGGACATGGTGGACTGGCCACCGGTAATTGAAACCCTGCGGAGAGTCGATGTCCCACCGCCGCCTTCCCTCCCCACAGCCTCTGCCCTCAGCTCCTGGTTCGATCGACACCTTGGTGCCTTTTCAGTCCTACTCTTGGCCCCCGCCCCGCTAAAACGCCCCTCACTTAGGTCCAAGCCTTGGTGGTCCCCCCTTTTGACCTCACTGCGCCGAGCTTTCAACGCCGCTGCCAGAAGGTCCGGCTCCTCCCCCTCTCTCACACTCAATACCGAGGCCCGCGAGGCCCGCTCCTGCTACTTCAAGGCGATCAAGAAGGCAAAGGCCGAGCATTGGAAAAGCTTCCTTGCCAAGGTTGACTCCCGCTCAGTCTGGACAGCCAAAAGGCTTGCCACTGGAAGAGCCCCTGACCGCTTCCCCTCCTTTCCCGGCCTCTCCTCCCCCGAACAGATCAACTCAGCACTCCTGAATTACTTCTTCCCCCACAAAACTTCCACTCCCACCCCGTCTATCCTCAGGCCCTTCCGCGACTCGCCCCCTCTCTCCCCGCGGAGGTACAGAAGGCCCTGTCTAAGTCATCAAACTCGTCAGCCCCAGGCCCAGACCAGATCCCCTACGGGGTCTGGAAGAAGGTCCATGCAGCTAATCCCTCCCTCCTTGTTAACCTCCTCTCTCCTTTACTAGCTTTTGGCTTTCACCCCCCCTCCCTCAAAAAGGCCAACGGAGTCGTTCTCTCTAAGCCAGGTAAACCAGACTATTCCTCTCCCTCCTCCTTCCGCATCATTGTCCTCCTCCAGACAGTCTCAAAAGTGCTAGAAAGGATTGTTGCCTCTCGCCTCTCTCTAGTAGCCCGCTCACGCGGCCTAATCAACCCAAATCAGTGTGGCTCGCTCCCTGGACTCAGCACCTACGACGCCTGCGCCGCCCTCACCCACGAGATCCGATGCCTTCAACGGCCCGGGCTCAAAGCCTCGTCGCTCTTCCTTGACATCAAAGGGGGGTTTGACAACATCAATTCATCGCTACTCACTACTTTCATGAAGTCCAGAGGGGTGCCTCCATACATCTGCGCCTGGGTTCAATCTTTCCTTTCTAATAGACATTGTCATCTTCTCTTTCAGGGATCTCCTAATGTGTTCTCTCCAGTGCAGGTGGGCGCGCCACAAGGGTCTCCTATTTCTCCTCTTCTTTTTGTCATCTATGTGTCTCCTCTTCATTTGAGTATTCCCAAGGGAATTATGTTTTCTTATGTCGATGATTTCACTGTCACGGTGGCCTCTCCCTCCTACAGGCGCAATGTGCAGCGCTTACAGCACTATTTTCTGGTACTGAAGAGAAGGGCGGGGGCTATTGGCATGTCCTTCTCTGTGCCCAAGACCGAACTGTCTCACTGGAGGACCTCAAGGGACCATGGGGCTTGTTGCTACACCCCAGTCACCCTCGACGGTGTCCTCTTCCACCCCGCTGGGCTAGTTCGCTGGCTTGGCTACTGGTTTACCCCTAGCCTGGAAACCTCTCCTCACTTCGCAAAGCGTTTCGCGCTCGCCCAGGGGGCTTTTGCTATCGTAAGACAACTCTCTCCTCCCGGCAAAGGCTTGCCTCCTTATCTCAATCGAAGGCTGGCTGTGGGGCTCATCCTCCCCATCCTCTCCTACGGGGCCGATCTTCTGGTACCCAACGCTTCTTCACTCCACAAGATAGAGGTCTTCTGGAATCGGGTCCTCCGGTAGGTGACCAACTGCTTCCACTCTACCCCTACCTCAATCCTCCCCTGCGAGGCCAGCATTCCCCCTCTGGTAGTCCTTCTTCCCCATAAGCGCCGAATGGCGGCCTTGAGGATGGCCTACTCCCCACCCGAAATTAACCCGGCCGCGGCCAGGCTCCCCTCATCCTTTCCCTCCGCATCGGCAGCAAGGGCCCCGGACTCCAACCGGGCCCTGTCCACCGGGCTGAAGGGAAATGCTTACCCCCTGCCCTGGAAGACCCCCAGGCCCTCTCCTGCCATAAGGTTCCACCTGCCTAGTGGTGGCATAGCTCACTCCATCACTCGAATCGCCGCCAAAGGAACTCTCCCAGGCCTGAACAGGCACCTAGTTCCTGGGGCGATCAACAATCTCTCCTCGCCTCAGAAGTACTCTCTCCTAAAAGCTGCTACTCAATCTCTCCTCTCTCAGGACTGGGCGCTACAGGCCCCCCCTCCTCTATACTATCCCTATCCTCCAACGGAGGCCCCACACCCCTTCATGGGACTGGAGCGCTTTCTGGCTGGAAGAATACATCAGATGAGAGCTGGAAAGAGCTATCTAGCTGCCCATACTGTAACGTGTTCGCACCGGGATGCTAATCACGCTTCCGGGTACAATAGGAGTGGCACACAAGTCGATCTACAACCGGTGGGCGTACTGCGCTAAGGGAGGCTCCGAGAGGAAGATATAAAGAATAGGGACTTGAAGAGGTAACCGTTCAACCAAGTATATTAGAAATACTCTGTCCGTCGAAGTCTGCTGTTCCTCTAAGGGACTCAGCGGTCTTTAAATACAAGCTTCGTCCATGTCCTGCATGGACGGATTTCCAAATCCTCTGTGAGCAACCCATAACACAAACTGAGTATCAACGGATACTCGAAACCACAAGTAAAACAAACTAAGTATCAAAGGATACTCAAAACCACAAGTAAAACAAACTAAGTATCAAAGGATACTCGAAACCACAAGTAAAACAAACTAAGTATCAACGCATACTCGAAACCACAAGTAAAACAAACTAAGTATCAAAGGATACTCGAAACCACAAGTAAAACAAAACATAAAACAAATCCTTGAACCGAACGGACTGAACTCCAGTTCCGGTTACATTCCCCAAAACAAAACATCTATTTTACTTAAACAAATCAATAATCCCGAGAATCAAAATCCTCATAAAAATCCTCGCCATATTCCTCATCAGCTAGCGCCCAATCCCCATCACCAATACAAAACACACATGTCCGCAATTGCAAAAAACAATTGGAATAAAGGAAATGAAAATCACAGTAATCGCGGATAACTGCCGCTCTTTCCCATACTTCCACCAGTAGGTCTTCGCAATTCGGGCAGTAATCAACCAAAAGGGTATCAAAGTAGTTTTCAAGTAGGATAGCACCGCGGTCCACCAACAGTCCCACAAGCTGATGGCGTAGCCTCACATTCAGTTCCTCATAGTTTTCCATCTTTAAGGTATTCGGATAGAGAGCGTGCCATTAGATAAAGGTGTCTATAACATCTGCCATCGCTTGGTCTTCGTCACTGCTGCTTTCAAATTCGTTTGCGTCATAGGGAGCCCTGAAATCCGGTCTGGTAGGCGGGTCTTCGTGTATTCGTTGTGTGGTGGGTAAAATAGGTGACCAAGCTATTGTTATATGGTTGATGGTGGGTGGTAGTCGTTCTCCGGGCATGTTGGCTTCCCACCACTCATGCACAAGGGTCATCGCATTTTCGATTCCTTCCACTGGCTCCCAGCTATTCTCCGAGTCTGGATAATCTTTCTACTTGATCAGGAACTGATCGGTTCCATAGCTCTTTCTATGGTCAAGTATCTCTTCCACTTCCCATTCCTCCTGGTTGTGGATCAGTAGTGGGGCTGGCCGGGAGTGGCTGCGTCCCGGGAATCTGCTATCGTCATTTGGGTGCCATCTCTTAACTGTAGTTGAATGTACCACTGCTTTACCACGCCGGTACATCCGTCCTTCTAGCTTGATGGTGTAGTTCTCGGTATTGCTGTCGAATTCCAGCACTTTGAAAGGACCTCGCCAGCGGGGTTGGAGTTTCCTGCTTCTGCCAGTTTCAGGACTAACTTGAAACAGGTTTCCATGTACCATGACCATGGCACCCGGGGGTATGGCATGATGTAATCTCCGTTTCTTTTGTGCCTTTGTTGTGTTTTGGAATCGGGCAGTTCTTAGTGCCTGATAGGCATCATTCCGGAGGGCTTCATGTTGATTGAGGTGGTTGTCAGACGCCGGTACTGCAGAGTCCTTGAACAAGGTACGCGGTAAGAGGGGGTAGTTTCGTCCATATATGGCTTTGTAAGGGGCCGTGCCAATAGTACTAGAGTACATTGCGTTGATGTATGCTGCCGCTTCCGGAAGGGCTGGTTCCCAGTTGTTTTGTCGTTTGTTGACTATATTCCGGAGGCCTGTCTTGACTTCTCTAATCTTTCGCTCCACTTGGCCATTCGTTTGGTGGTGGCCTGGCGCTGCTAGGATGTGTTCTATTCCCATCGAGGTTAAGGTTTGTCTCCAGAACTTGGATGTGAACTTAGGATCTGCGTCGGTAACAATTGAGAGAGGGTGGCCATGAGGGGTAAAGACATTTTGCCGCAATAGGTCCCATGTATCTTGGGCGGTTGAAGCTGCAAGGGTGGGTATGAGCCAGGTAAATCCAGAAAAGCGGTCCAGCGCTACTAGGATAGTGTCAAATCCACCAGATTTGTTGAAGGGTCCTGCGAAATCTATGGCATATGATTCAAACACGTCAGCAGGTAGCTTCAGTGTTCGGGCATATCCTTCTGGTAGGGCAGTAGGTTCCTTATTCCTTTGGCATTCTTCACAGGTCTTCGCATAATATCTGAAATCATTACGCATTTCCGGCCAGTACAGGTATTCTGAAGCATAATGGAGGTTCCGGTCAGCGCTAGCATGGCCTTTGTCATGGATTTCGCTGATCAGGTATTCCCGAAGTGTCTTTCCATTCACTAGGTGGCCATCGGGGACGTAGAGGGCTTTGTTGCCATATCGGGTAGGGGCATATATCATTCCATCCGAGATTTCGTAGAGTTTAAGGTCTCCGATCCTTCCACTGTCAAGAACTTTGTGGTAGAGAGGGTCGCAACGGTAGGCCTTGATCATCTGGGCTCAAAAGGTTCCCTTCAGGTCATCCATTGCTGACCGCACATCCCTTTCTTCCTCTATGAGTTCTCCACGGCTGGGTCCCTCACCTTCCTCCTGTCCTAAGTTCTCCTCATCAAAGGATTGGTATAGGTCGCGGCAGAAATCGTCATGGGTAGGGGGTATGACAGAGATGAGGGTTTCGGTATTGTAACAGCCAAGTGCGTCACTGTAGAGGGGTCTGGCCACCGGGGGTGGGCTTGATGGGTATTCAGTTGGCGGAGGGTAGAGGGCTGCAGCTGCTTCTAAATGCTGGATGTCAACAGGTGCTTGCACCTCTGGTTCTAGTAAGGTAGCCGGGGGTGGCGATAGCTCATCTGTAAGGTTTAGGATCTCTTTTGCTTGCTCGTCGTCCCAGGCAGAGCCGTAGTTGGTGGATCCAGACTGCTTGCTGGTTTGGCTTCGAGATTTGGGGTGGTTGTTGACAAACTTAATTTCGGTCTGATGGTAAGGACAATGATCACAGTAACACTGAGAATAATGGATCGCTGCATGCTTCCGGTCTGGCGAGGGGGTCCGTCAGAGGGTGCAGGTGTCGCCCCAGTCGTTTCCAGCCAACATATCACCAGGGCTGTCTCGTCCCTCAGCATAATACTCTGTGTAGGAGTCCTGAGGGGGGGTAGGAGTAGGGGAGATAGGTTTCGTTAACTCCATGCTGTTGAGTTCTTGCTCGAACCTGGTGGAGTCAGATAGGTCGTCGTCAGATCTGGTGTAGTCATAGACATAGGGCGGGTTCTCGACTTGTTGGTTCTCATAAATGTGGGAGAGGGTGTCAGCTAAATAGTTAGTTCTTCCTGGTATGTAGATGATTGTGGCATCATATTTGCTGATTTCACTGATCCAGCATGTCCTTCTGCGTCCTGGTATCTTCTCCATTTTGAGGTTGGTAAGGGGTTGGTGGTCAGTTACTATCGTAAACTGGTTTCCCATCAGGAGAGGGTTGAAAGCGTTGAGCGCATCGATAATCGCGAGTGCTTCCTTGTCGGTTGTTCCATAGTTCATTTGAGAATCGGTGAACTTCCGGCTGTGCAGTGCTGCCGGTCGGGCTGTTTCATGTGACAACCCCTGTCCCACCCAGGCGCCAACTCCGATATCTGATGCATCAGTGATCAACCAAATAGGTTCCTTTTTGGAGTAGTCTAGTGGTCGGACCACTTCCGCTTCCCTGATTAGCTTCTTCGCATTTCTGAATGCCTGGTCATCTGTGGGTGTCCAAGCAAACTCGGCCTTTCCTGTTAAATCTGTGAGGGGTGCCATTATTGTAGCATGGTGTGGGAGGAACCGTGCGATGTAATTGACTAATCCGAGGAACCGCTGTAGTTCCTTCTGCGTTTGTGGTGTGGTCCAGTTTGCGATAGATTCTATCTTTCCAGGGGCGGCATGAATTCCTTGGTCATCGATTACATGTCCTAGGATTTCGAGCCTGTCCGCAAACAGGGTTGTCTTTTTCCTGCTTGCATAGAATTTTTCCTGTTGCAATTTTTCGCACACCATCCTTATGTGCTGCGCATGCTCTTCCTCGGTATTCAAGTAGATTAGGATGTCATCAATGTAGACCCACACAAAGTGGTGTAGGTACTCGCTAAACAGGTTTTCCATAATGCGCATAAAGGTGGCGGGGGCATTAGCGTCTCCTTGCAGCATGACTCTGCTGATGAAGGTTCCGAATGGTGTCTTGAATGAGTTTTTTGATTCGCTTTCCTCATCCACCCTTGTCTGGAAATAAGCGTCGCTCAAATCTATCTTGCTGCGGTATTTTGCGCGGCCTACTGCTTCCAGGATCTCGGTTTGATTCGGAAAAGAGGAACTGTCTATCACCGTGTTGCTATTTCGGAGCTTGAGGTCTACCAGTGGTCTGATTCGCTTCCCATCTGTCTTCAATTGGACAAACATAGGCGCTGTACCAGGTGCCTGGTTTCTGTAGATTACTCCTCTTCTCATCATCTCGTTAATCCAGTCCCGTAGTTGGTCTTTGTAGGCGTCGGTAATGGAGTATGTGGGTTGATTCTTGAGGTTGTTCGGGTCTTTAAATGTGATGTGGTGGTTTACTGCATGTATGGGGGGTAGCCTTTCCGGAATCTTGTCAGGAAAAACATCCGCAAACTCTTCCAGTAGTTCATGGACTGTTGATTCACATACTGCAGCTCGGTATTCCCCACTGGTAGGGGTGCAGGATACTCGGACTTTCTTGTCTGGGAACTCTATGACAGACTCGCCACATCTGATGACTGCGTTGTGCCGGGTGAGGAATGGCATCCCGATAAGGGCATCGAATTTTGCTACATTTCCGAGCAGCATTTTGTGTTCAGGGAACTTGACAGATCCTAGCTGGATTGAGACATTTGCGGTTTTATGGCTGGTGGAGTGGGATCCTTTTACTGCCATAGCAACTGGGATCGGTTGTTGGAGGGCTTCGGTTTTGAGTCCATGGGTAGCTGCAAAGGTGTTGCTGATCATGTCTGTACCAATAGCTCCTGTGTCAAAAAGGACTCGAGCCGGGTGTCCATTAATCTGGATGGTTCCTTCTAATGCTCGGTGGGGCTTCTTGCCGGGTTTCGGCTGGACCAGGAAGCACTGTGCTTCCATGGTATTGATTTGCACATCCTCGTATTCATCTGGTTCTATGTAGTTCGCTGCAGGTTCCTTTTTGATCGCCTTTCCTTTCCCTTTCTTAGCTGGACAATCTCGGGCCATATGTCCGGTTTTTCCGCACTCGAAACACTCTACTTTTTCTCGTCGTTTCTCCTTGGTAGACTGCTTCGTATTTCTCTGAAACTTGGACTTCTTTACTCTTGATGGTCCTGGCCCATTTTCTTGCCGTTCCCTTCGAGGTGGTGGCAAGGGCTTCGTTCCATAGGCACTGGTTTCATGCAGTATTGCATCCTTCCGCTCTGCTCTCTTTATGATATCATGGATGTCATCATCATCTTCTTCCATCGGTTCCACTTCCCTTCGAAGTAGGGGGTGCATAGCATCATAGAATCGACGCTTCTGCATGTAGGCAGAAACTGCGCCGCGGGGCATACGCTTTGCATAGAGCAGGAGGTCTGTTGCTATCTTGGTTATTCGTTCTGTTTTTCCGCCATGGGTCTGGCTGATGCTGTTGCAAGCTTTGAATATCTCTTCGCTATTGCGGAATGACTGGAATCATTCCTTCAGGGCTTCTAGTACCCTTGTTGCTCTGGCTCCTTCGCCATATGCATCCATGCACTGCTCGTAGGCATCGAGGGCCCTGCCTTCACAGAAGGCTCCAATGTACATTCCCCTATTGTATTCCTCAATGTTGACACCATGCAATCTTAGGTACTGGTGCACTGCTGTTTCCCATCGCTGGAACGCTTCGGGCTTCAGGTCCTCACCCTTTCCTGAGAAATTCGCAGGGAGAGGGAGTTTCATCTTGGGAGGATTGGCTGGTATGCCACCGGTTCCATGTGCTCCTGCGGGAGGGTCTGGTGGTCCCGGGGGACCTCCGGGGGGTTCTCTTGCTGAGCTTGTCATACTATCTTTTCCGTCGCTACTGCTGCTGCTACCGTTGTAACGGACAGGGTCTGAGGGTCGGGTAGCCCAAGGCACACCACGATCAGGACAGGCAGGAATCTGGAGACGAGGTCTAGGTGCGGGGGTACAACCGAAGTGAGTTGTACGAGGTTCAGGGTTCAGGGGTTCAGGGTCAGGGTTCAGGGGTTCAAGAGGACGCCAGATAGTAGAGAGTGTAATTCCTAGGTACAGGTGTCCGAATTCAATCTAATTTTATATTTATACTCGCGCGCGCCTTACAGGCTTATGCTACGAGCGATCATCTCTCATACACCTACCATAAGGGCAGGCGGGCCTCCGGCGGACCACAAGCGGACCGGAACAGCGCTCAAAAGCAACTGCCTGGGGCCGGGGTCCCCACGATACACCGGCGCGCGTAACAACTATAAACAAGACCAAAGACCTCCAAACCCAAACCAATAACACCTCCGCGAGCGAGCAAACACGAAAGCTAGGTACAAGTCCATCAACAGCCCCGATCACACCCGCCCCAACCGACAACCCGACACCCAACCCGACAGGAACAGAGCGACCAAAGTCCTTGGTCCTGCCAAGCGAGGGGAAGGGAGTTACGGCCCGCGGCCATCACAAAATAAATAAATCAAAATACAAATCCGGTCTTAATACCGTCCCGCAAACCCAACAAAGTAAACCCCCACAGTAGAAAATCCCCACGCCACAGAGCCGACCGCCCATCAAGGGGAAACATCGGGTGCGGCACCTCACCAACCCGTAACAACCCGACCGGGTCCCCAGTCACCAGGTAGGTAGGCCACACTTGCAATGGGTGTGACCGCCAAGCCCCAGCGCCACGCCAGGTTCCCAACCGGGCCGGCACACATCAGCCCCCACCCAGGGGAGCCGAGAGCCAACCACCCCACACCACCCCAGACAAACCGGGAGGGGGGGACAAATCTCAGGGTCAAAGCCATCCCCGCGGGGAGGAGACCCAAAAGACACCGTAAATGCAAGCGACCGGACTATTATCGCGAGAAACGGGCGGACGAAGGAGCGAGACGAGGACGACGAGCGACCGAGTATTCGAACCTTATCGATGTAAAACCGAGAGCCGAGGCCCTCAGCCAACAGTGGAGAAAGGATGTCAGCGAAAGCGAACCTAAGCTATCCAGTCTCAAACCTGTGATCCCGTAGGAAACCAGGGACGCAACCCCCCTAAACCGACGAAACGAACGCGAAATCCTGCGGGGAAACGAAGACAGGAAAGCCGAAACTGTTTTACCGAAACGAAGGTCCAACTGTAAAGCGATGATCGAAACCATCAAAGAGCCAGAGGTTATTCCCGTGGGAAGCCTCATAGCAAAGAAGGCATCCAGGCCCGCGGGCGAGGAAGAAAGGGTGTCCGAAGGAGATTACCAGATTGCGTAAAGAACATAAAGTATAAGGGGGCACACCCCCTTATATAGATAGGAAATCCTCCATGATCACTAATACAAAAGAAAGTCCTTGGCGTCGCGCGCAGCCGCGATCCTTCCGTCATGTTCCGCCAGGTTCCGTCGCGCGGCAACCTATCCCATCCATAACACAAAGGAGATCCCATAACGCAACCAACGAAACCACAGCTAATATATGCAACTAAAAGTCCAATATTCCTCCACGTCCACCATGCCGGGTGGCCGTGACAACCGTTGTCTTCTGGGCCAGGTGCTGCACCTGTGCCTTCTGTGGGTGGTTTCGATGAACTTCCGCTAGTTCATGGTTGTTTTCCCTTTCCGGGGGTAACTGGAAAGCCTCCGGGCGTGGATAGGCTTTGTTGGCTTAACTCTTCCTTGGATCCTTTGAAATCCTGAGCTGCCTGATCTCTTGCTAGCTGTCTCCCTGGATCGTCGATCGCGAATCCGTCCTTGGGGCCTGCCGCTTGGCCTGGTCTCTTAGGCTTCGTTAGCCCTTCTCTGGAGACCTGTTTCCCACTGCGCATCGTGAGAGGGTCTATTGTGTAGGTAGGGTAGGCGGGCCACTGCTGGGCTTCTCCGCCTTCGTGCTAGCTTCGCTGGGTTGTGCCTGCCGATCCGTGATCTTGCATACAAGTTTCTAACCACTTGCTGAGGTTAAAAAAATGTAACGTGTTCGCACCGGGGTGCTAATCACGCTTCCGGGTACAATAGGAGTGGCACACAAGTTGATCTACAACCGGTGGGCGTACTGCGCTAAGGGAGGCTCCGAGAGGAAGATATAAAGAATAGGGACTTGAAGAGGTAACCATTCAACCAAGTATATTAGAAATACTCTATCCGTCGAAGTCTGCTGTTCCTCTAAGGGACTCAGCGGTCTTTAAATACAAGCTTCGTCCATGTCCTGTATGGACGGATTTCCAAATCCTCTGTGAGCAACCCATAACACAAACTGAGTATTAACGGATACTCGAAACCACAAGTAAAACAAACTAAGTATCAAAGGATACTCGAAACCACAAGTAAAACAAACTAAGTATCAAAGGATACTCGAAACCACAAGTAAAACAAACTAAGTATCAAAGCATACTCGAAACCACAAGTAAAACAAACTAAGTATCAAAGGATACTCGAAACCACAAGTAAAACAAAACATAAAACAAATCCTTGAACCGAACGGACTGAACTCCAGTTCCGGTTACACATACCCCCTGGAACGAACCGGACAAGCCCACTACTTGCCCAGCCTGCGGCCTAGATCCGGAGACCATGCAACATGCTATTCTCTCCTGTCCCTCTAAGGCCGCCTCGAGACTGCTCCATATCCCGGGAGTTGATTCTTTGGGCGGTGAGGCTCCCCTACAGGCCGATAAGGACCTCCTATGGGGCCTGGCGTGATACATCTCCGATACCAGAACCAACTTCCCCCCCGCCATGGGCGGGGGTCGGGCGTTGCCCAGCACCAACCTTGTTTCAGATTGAAGTGGTATTTCTTTTTGATGTCATTCCTGGCTTTATTTGACTTCCCTTGCTTTATATTACCTTCGTGCGGAAGGAGACTTGTCTTTTCTTTTGCGATTAGTCGCCCTGGAAGGCACAGTGGATTGTATTACTCACAGGCGGGGATGGTTGGCGGAGAGATATTTAGTTACCGTTTGTTGTTTTTTGATATTAAGGTTTTGTTTTTACCATAGCTAGCGCTCCATGCAGGTTCTTGTACCTTAACAAAGAATATATGAGTTAAAACAAAAAAAAAAAAAAATCCTCAGCTTTCAGAATCATCAGCGAACGGAGAAGAGATCTTATCAATATATTCGTTATACTTTGATACATACTTTTGTTACAAGCTTTCTTGACCACTCTCCGAGAAACCTTATTGGCCCCAGTTACAATTCGTTCAACTTAGAATTGGCTGCCCCCTAACAGAAAGGTCCTATACCTTATTAGCTTTCATCGTGTGGAAGCGCTCCCACAGGGCGGAAACACACCTATAGGTCTTGCTAATGCTTCTTGTGGTCTTTTGAGAGTAATGGAGGCTTGAACAAACTTAATGAAAGCAATCATGACCATTCATATCATATGTATGGAGAAATTACCTTTGCTCTCTGCTGCACATGATCTCCCCCCTTCCTCGCTTGTTGAATTGCCATTGTTTCGTCTTGGGGGAGCTGCATTTTAGTATGGGTACAAAATGGACCCATCTCAGAAAGGACGCACCTATTGTTCTCCAACCTCTTTTTTCGTCCTAATGATTTCCAGGCTCGCGCCATTCTCCAGCTTGAATACCTTTGTGAGACGAACTGTGGATATTTCATTGACATCGATGCTTAGAGTTCACCTTCCACAGGTCGCTTGGTTTCTTCTGGGATTCGACTGCATGAACAACCTTGTCCGCCCAAATTATACTTTTCGTAGAGATTCTTCCCTTCGGCCTGTAATCGACTGCCCCATGAGGGACCTCAGTTATCCATAGGCGACATTCCAATGGAAAGGTTTCCGATTAGTATCCCCTCTTTTTTCGGTCCCACTGATCCCCTTTTTCTCGTTAGAGTCCCGCCTGGCTTACCTTTAACTCATCCCCAGCTCTTTTACCAATTCCGATGGTTTCGTCGACATCCAGGGGGTGTTCCGAATGTTTTGCATGTATCTGTTCAACATTCCCCTCCAACCTCCCTCCATGGGCTACATGTTTTTTCTCTAGATACAAGGAGGTTCGGAATAACCCTGGTTGAATTATAACATGTGAACCAATAGGTATAAGTGATCCCACCAAAGGCATTTTTCTGGTCCAGAATGGCTCGAGATGTGTCCTCCGGAATTCTCTCCATTCTGCTAACCATTTGTTAAACCAGGAACCCAGAATATTGGTCATAGACTGCTGCTTTCGGGCCACAAAGGCATGGAAAATCCTACACCTACAGTGCCTTATCCTCCAGCCTAATCGCACAACTTGTCCACTACCAGCAGACCAACATCGCAGCTTGTTAGCACAGGCTCTCTTTCTCCCCTACCCAGAAAACCCTTGTTACCTGGCAAATTTCTTGCCGAACCCTAGATCTCCATGGCGAAACCAGACACATTATCACCTCTACCTTCACCACTTCGTCATGCCAACTTCTGAATTTTTCAGTTTACATCAGCCATTTCCCCACAATTTTGATGGGGCACTCTTAGATGTCCCAATGCTATAACCTGGGCTATTGGAGAACAGCTAGACTAGTAGTTGAGATTAATCATTAGTGTCAGTATAGATATTCCACATTCATAGAGTTACCAGTGTTGTGACTATTATTGGCAGTATATGGAGACATTCTCTGGTCTTTGCTGTCCGCACTATAGTAGAGGAAGAGGGGTTATTGAGTTTAGTTGGTCTGTCATATCCCTGGAAGCTGGAAAAAGGTTGGGGTGTGCTGGTATCAAAGCAACGTTCCGGATACCGGTAAAGTCCTCTATACTGCTACTTTCATCATGGGTGTAGAAAAAAGTGTAGCAAAGTCTTTGCTATCAACCAAGTTTACATGGAAGTCTTAAGAGAGACATCCGCTAGACACCCTAGTCCATATAGATTACATTTAAAATGTTTAAAGAGGATTTCTGTCCTGTTGCCCGACTGATTATATTGATGCCCAAGTGCAATGAATCACTTGCTAGATAGAACCCCAGCCGACGCTGAGACACAATCTCGCACCCCCCCAGTGAATTTCATTGGCTCGAAAATAGGGGGTGTCTAGTCAGCAAAACAGGTGAGATAATCATAGCCACATACTCCTTTCAAACAAGTGAGCTCTCCCCGGACTCCCTCTTCGACCTCCACGAAACTTTACCTTACCCCCGACTACGTCTATTCTAAGGGGCATTAGCATTTATTCTCGGCAGAGATTTCTCAACTACTAGATTACACCTATTCTCAAGTCACTCCAACGATTCCATTTACGACAATTACCAACACCAACAATGTCTCTAAATCGCTTTTGCCCACGCAATGTCAAATTTTATAACGCTACCAGTCCTGGTAAAGTTCTTGGCGGGCTTGTCCAGAATGGGTCTATAACCGAGACAAACTTTCTTGACATGCTCAGAATCTTACTTGTTGTTGGGAGTCCAATACGTATTCAAGAGCGAGAGTCGAGCCACATCGTATCCAGAATGGAAGTGCCCCTTCAAGTGGGAGATTACGATATTTATTATAAAGGTATATGCTACATTCTCCCCATTTACGTGGGGCCTAATTGCTAATTTTGCCAGTCTCTATCCAAGTCAGTGATGAGCCTTGGGTACACTAGTTGATTTCACATGGAATCTCTCACAGAGAGGATAGTTTCCAGATTGATATCCATGATCGCCACCAGAAATGCATTATTTCAGGAATTTCAGTTCCTGAAATCTGTATCCAGTCCAATGACTGGGTCATTTTCGAGGCTGCCCATATCTTTCCTCTCCAACACGAAAGCCATTGGATCCAAAATGATTATGGGTGGTGGATCACAGACATGGACGATGCTGTTGGATCCTCCAAGATCAACTCACGTCAAAACAGATTTCTTTTCCAGAAAGATGTGTACGCATTGATCGATCGATACCTCATCTCCATTAACCCAGGCAATGGCTATAAGGTAGTTGTATTTGCCCACAATTTTGGTGGCTATGATGGTAGAACCCTTGATCCCGTGTGCCGAAATCCCGATGATCTACACTGCGTGTCCGACCACCTCCTAAGATGGCATTTCCGCCAATGTGTCCTTGCGAATATCAAAGGAGCAGAGGAATAGATCTTCGATCACAACTTCCCACCCGGGACCGATAGTATGGGTGAGGTCCACATGCACCAGAGAGCTTCGGGTTGGAGATAGCGGCTGGGTTGCGAGTGGTTTCCTAAGGGCAACTACTTGAATCTAAGAAAGCTTAGTCTAACTTAAGGGAATAGAAAGAATGCTTTATAGTTTAGCTATCATTGTGGGGTGTGATGGTACAATCTTCGTGGCAAGAGAAATGGACCCTCTACTACCACTTAGCTATGCATGTAAACCCCTTACGAGCCCCTAAAACTGCCTAACTGGCAAACCCGAGGCAGGTGAAGGGATTCCTTTCTTGGTAGTTCTACCTCACCAGCTGGAAGGAAGAAATACATTTACCATAAATAACTCGGCCGTCCTTAGAGAGTATACGAAACTAGCACAACACAAGTGATAACCCACCACTCCAGGGTGTAGGAAAATGGGTAATGAAGATTTGATTGTCAACCACATAAATTTAGTGAGCCACATTCCCCAGGCTTTCCCTTACTCGAGTACTCTTGAAATCCATTATCAGATCATCAGCGGAAATCCTCACGGCAGTCCACAATAGGTTTAATTTGACTAGCTAACAGAATTGTGAATATAGGTTAATGGGATGAAACAAGTCAAATGGGCCAATACTATGATATATCGGGAAAACGCCAACCCTTCTCAGGAGGTTTGGTCTCACAATCCGGAGATTTTATAGTGATTAGAGATAAATTTAGGTACTAAGATGTGATGGGCGGTGAATTTCATTGGCTAGAAAGTAGGGAGGCCAGGTAACGGTAGCAGCCACTGATATTTATCATTGTGCCACTCTACTTCTTTCAAACAACCAAGCTTGCCATACCGGTATCACACCCCACCATCCCTTGAGCTCCGCAAAACTTTATCTCACCCACCTTGCCTATTCTAAGAGGTATTCTAAGAGGTAATTAGCAACATACGCCACTGAAATTTCATGAGCTTTTTTCCTACGCCAGTTCTCAGGTCACTCCAGCGATTACATTTACGACAATTACCAATACCAACAATGTCTTTAAATCTGTTACACATAGAAGCGTAATCGGTGCGGCACGTAACTAAATGCATAAAGGTCACGTGTTCGACTCCGGGCCCCGCCACAGTATTCGTAGCGCTAAGATATTAGCACCCGATAAGGCATCTATGCAGCCCGCTCCGCAGAGATACGAGGCATGCGACCGAGGGGCTTTCGCTGGATAACATAGAAGGAGCTCCGCACTACAAGATAAAACTTAGTTGGTTCAGATTGGTCGGTTAGTTATAGAACTACGACCTCTGCAAGTCTATATGCAATTACAAGAAGTAATATGCATGTCCCTTCAGCTCGTGTAAGCTAGAGTCATCCGGAAGACCTAATAGCCGGTTACCCTCCTATTCGCTTCGCTTATAGTCGGAAAAACCAAGTGTTACGCAAAAGCAAGTGTTACGCACCGCTTTTTTTTTTCTTTTTTTTTTTTTTCAGGAAACACTGTTTAGTACATCAATCCAGACAAACCCACAACTACTCAAGCTTCTCTCCAGCAATCTCAGTTAACTATGCCATTCTCAGTAAAGCTGATCCTCTTTCAGGTAGCAGATATAAAAATGGCTCGAAAAAATATTCAAATTGCGGTTAATAAGGCTAAAGCAGTCTTAAACTGCTGTGAAATTGATGGGCGAAAGGCTGAGAAGGAAAGGAAGAAGTGCATGTGGGCCCTTGAGGCTCAAGGTAACCA
>LN891133.1:183486-224044 GCA_900010015.1 Tuber aestivum | reverse complement strand
CCCGAAGCTCTTAAGTCATCCTCCGTCTCCCCTACACCTCCGGTCATTGAAAAATATTTCCTAATCGGGAACGACTCAACACCGAGGAACTATCACCACTTTTCTTTAGCCTTGCACCCCCCCGCTGGGGGGTGCAGGCTGATGCCTTCCATCCTTTCGCCCAACGGGGCCTCCCTTCTCCTCTCTCCCCTGCCTGGCATCTCTCCTCTGCTGGATGGGGGGCCACTCCTCACCCTGGGGGTCTCATCGTGAGGCCTCTCTCCTCCCTATCCCGCTTTTGCTACACCTCGCTTAGCATCTGCACCGTCGGCTTTGGCGGCTGGGTTGATGGTTGAGCGGTCAGTTGGGCTGGTGGTCTTCTGGGCTATCGGGAGTGGCAGGTAGTGGGATCCCTTCCACTATAGTGACGCTATCTCTCCCAGAACAAGGGACTACATGACAGACGCGGTAAAACACCTGCTACTCCTGTGACCCCAGTTGCAGCCTCCTACCGTATCGTTTGGCCGGTTCCTTTGTTTGCCTTGCCCTCTTCCTCTCCTCTCTTCTGGGATCGGCTGGCACCCTACTGCCTGGGCCCTCGGGCCCCACCACCCCTAAGGGGCAGTGCTTCGGCCACCCTTCCTCCCCTCTGTGCCATTTCACTGGTGCTTTTCCCTCTTCTGCCACCGTCGCGGCAGCGCTACAATCCTTCCTGGCTCTGATGTCGCGCATCATCCAGCCTTTCCACCTCCAGACTCCTGATGCCCAGGGTCTACCCCCCCCTTCTCTGCAGTATTGGCTGCCCCCCTCTATCTCAGGTTGCTGGCATCTCTCGCCAGTCTTCCTCTCTCCACGCTTGCGGCCCACCCCCGACCGAACAGCTGGTTGGCCTACCTTGGTATTGCACTATCTCCTGGGTTGAGCTGGCCGGCTCCGTCATGGCATTTCACCAGGGTCCTACTGTGGGCCCGACAGCGGACATATTCGTTCGCGAACACCTGTAGAGGCACTTGGGGGTTTCCTAATCTATTCTTTCCTTTGTCGAGATGATGCTGAAGGGTTTTCTTCTCCTTCCTGCCTTCCCTGTAGAGGACGATTGTTCCTTTGCGGGGCGGGATGTGCGGTTGGACCCATACCAGAGGGTCTTGGGGGGGTTGTTTTGTTCCCTGGGGCGCGGAGGAATGCGTTTGGAATTAAGGTTTTGTTTTTGCCATAGCTAGCGCTCCATGCAGGTTCTTGTACCTTAACAAAGAATATATGAGTTAAACAAAAAAAAAATCCCGAGCTCTTAAGTCTATCATCAGCAACCGGAGAGGAGATCTTATCAATCTATTCGTTCCACTTTACTTCTATCTTTACGAGCCTTCTTGACTATCTCCGAGACAGAAGATTACAGGGCCTAGTGTATACTCACTTCACTTTAGAGTTACCTACCCCCTAACAAAATCGCTCTCTCCCACGCAATGTCAAATTTTATGATTCTACCAGTCTTGATGAGGTTCTTAGAGGGCTTGTCCAGAACGGGTCTATAACCGAGACAAACTTTCTTGACATGCTCGGAATCTTACTTATTGTTGGGGTGAGTCCGATATGTGTTCAAGAGCGGGAGTCGAGCCACATCGTATTCAGAACAGAAGTGCCCCTTCAAGTAGGAGTATACGATATTCATTGTGAAGGTATGTGCTACATTCCCCCCATTTACTCGATGGCCCAATTGCTAATTTTGCCAGGCTCTATCCAAGTCCGTGATGAGCCTTGGGTACACTAGTTGATTTCTCATAAAATTGCTAGCGGAGACAATAGTTTCCATGATGACATCCGTAATCGTGACTGGAAATGTGTTATTTCGGGAATTTTTGAATCCTGAAATCTGTATCCAGTCCAATAACTGGACCATTTTCGAGGCTACCCCTATCTTCCCCCCCGAGCGCTCAAGTCTTTGCATTCAGTATGACTATAGATGATGGATCGTAGGCAAGGATGGTGCTACCGAATCCTCAAAGATCCACTCACCTCGAAACGGGTTTCTTCTTCGGTTAGATGTCCAGCAAATGTTCGATCAGTACCTCATCTCCATTAACCCAGATGACGGTTACAAGGTAGTTGTGTTCAGCTTCGATATTTTTGGCTACGACGGTAAAAGTCTTGATCCCGTGTGCCAAAACCTGGCCGATCCCCACTCTGTATCTGATGATCTTCTAAGTTGGCACTTCCGCCAATCAGTCCTTGCGAATGTCAGAGGAGCAGGGAAACCGATCTTCGAGCACGACTTCCCACCAGGGACTGATATGGTGGGTGAGATCCTAGCTGGTCCCTATGCATGAGAGAGATTTGAGGTAGAGATAGCCACTAGGTTGGAGGGGGTTGCATAAGGGCAGCAGTTGTCTTGGCTCCAGGGGGATTCTGCGGCCGACGATTTAATGATACTGGGCACGCTATCATTGCATTTTCAACAGGCCGGGCAGTATCGCAATGGAGGTTTTGCAAGTGAAAAATCGTCAAGAACGGAATTATCAACTAGACGTGCTAATAAAAAATGTCATTCAATGGGGGTTTTTCTGGCCATATTTTCTCTCTTCACACCCATCTTTAGGCTAGCTATTGTCCTGTGGTTGGGATTATTGCTTTTGGGCAGGTAAGGGATGGGTTTCTGCAAAGTGGTAGGGTTATCAAGCCTTTCTCTTGTGTAAGAATATGTGGCAAGCATTATAGCTGGAGGTTGCTTACCTGGGGCTGAGGTTGTTTTATCACCCTTTTCATGTGTTTTGATTTTTTCCCTTCTCTTTTTAATGTAGATATTCTGTGTGATTTATGATACTGATTCTACCATCATCAAGCTGCCAAGCTACCTACACGTGTTGCGCAAACTTATTCTTGTACCTACCGTAGGTCTATAACCATGGCAAGGTTATTATGTCAACTTCTACCTAGGCTCTCGTGCGCAAGCCCTCTAATATGTACCAGTACAAATACCTTGAACCGGATTTTCTTGGTGGTGGTGCGGAGGAAAACTCTAATTCTGGAGACATCTTGTTCTATCAGAAGGGGGTGAATACTGTCGTGTTTTCTATTATCCAGGGTAAAGACTGGCTAAATAATCAGTGCGGTGATATGGTCCCGGAGGGACTAAGGATCATGGTTGTTGGAAGGAAGAATCTTTCCATTCATCACTACCGGGGATCCCCCGCAAAACACGAAGCTGCGTTTTTTGATGCTCATTAATAGGGGCAAGGAGATGGGCAAGGCCTTGGAGGAGTATATTGAGCATGACTTGAAGCCCTCGGGAGCGAGATGTTTTGTAGATAGGCTGCGGAAGGATGTCAAACCTAGTTTGAATGCTCTCAGGAATGCGGGAACCAAGATTTGGATGCTGACTGGTGATAAAGTTGGGAAAGAGAGATGTGTTGCTGTTAGCGCAAAGTTGGTGTCGGGAGAAAAATATGTTCACACCATTGCCAAGTGTATGCCCACTCCTCTATTCTTTTACATCCGGATTATACTAAAGTAACTCCGGTGCGGTTATGTAGTAAAACGAAAAAACTATCCGTGCGATTCCCTAGAATTCCTCCGCAACAAGACCAACCCCCGTCTCCTCATCGACGACGAACCCATCGCACTCTTCCTAGACACGTATAATTCCGAGTTCATATCCCTTGCCGTGCAACCCCTGTCATGGAAGAGAGAGGATGAACCCTTAGCCCAACAATAATAAATAAGTTAAAGACAAAGGAAAAATAAACATAGTAGCAGTTTTATGCTCACTGCATGCGGGCCTTGCCCATCTTCTTCTTTTAATCTAATGCCTGATTCAGTCTCCTTCTTTTGCCTTGGGCATATGTTTCTCTCTCTTCCCATTCCCCCGCTTCACACAGAAGCTTAACTGCACGAGAGCTGGCTCTGTACTTCTCTGTTAGCGGTATTGCAGTATTCACAAATTCCGCCAGCCTCTCCAAACTGAACTCGATCTCATCCACAGAACTATGGCCTTCCGGAACACCGCCTCCCAAGAGATCCCCTAGTGTCACCCCAAATCCTATAGGCTGGAGTCCTTCCTTCTCATTCTTAGGTCGTGGAAGCAGAGTGGCCTTAAATGATTCCACGATATCTTTTCCGTCTTCGCTTGCCTGATAAAGATACACCATTGCCCCTAGGGTGCCCAATAATGGTTCCTTGAGTTTTCCACGTCGATGCAAGTCCAATAGCTTCGTAGACAAATCGTGATATCCTGTGGTACTATCAATACTTTCTACCACCATCTCTTCTTCACTTGTGCTCAAGTTGTCCTCAGCACTCACTTCCAACACACAATTTTCCACCTGCGGCCCATCATTTTCAACTCCTAGCCCTTGGCTCTCCACCTCCGTCCCATTATTCTCCATCCCCGGCTTATCACCCTCCATCCCCAGCTTGTGACCCTCCATCCCCGGCTTGTCACCCTCCATCCCTGGTCTATTGTCCTCTATCTCAGGCTTCTCATCTCCAACCCTCGGTTTCTTCTCCCCCACCTCCTCCGAAAGCCCATCAAAACTCTCCGTAAATTCAACGACAATTACAATCTTTGTTTGGCCCTCGGTATGGAGTAGCCATAACCTCGCATCATCCATCAACTGCAGATGTGTCTCGCTCATTCCGGCTTCACATACCACAGTGGGGAAAGCAGCACCAGGCTGCATAACATAGGCGTCCGGAATCTTTTTGGATCTTCCACAAAAGTCTCCTTTAAAATCTTGGAAAGCTAATCACTATTAGATAAATTCAGAAGAGCTAATAGATTGCTTACTCATTCCAGTGCCAGCCCTGATCAAAGACTGCGCCTTTGTTCTCCCAAACCTCTCAATAAATGATCCAATAACACCTTCAGTAAAGAACTGGGCAAGGGCCTCATGCGTGGGTGTGGTGGAGCACCGAATAACGAATCGTCCATTAAGAGAATTGTATTCGTACTGAATATTCTTGTTTTCGATAACTCCTGGGTACTCGATCTCCCACCTTCCTATATCTTCTGGGGATACACCATCAACTTTCAGCTGCCCTTCCTGAATGGCATCAAGTTTGAATATCTCTCCCGGACTCAGGCTTTTCAATCCATCCGGCAGTTTTTCCACTCGCACACTGCCTGATTGTTCCTGGAACAATTGACGAAGTTGGTTGTGCATTTGAACCGGCGAGGATATCGTGGGAGGTATTCGACCGTGGTTCTGTCGGATGGAAACTTGAAGTTTTAGGATATGAGGGCTGGGGGGGTAGGCTTGAGAGGCAGCTCTCTTTCCGGGGGATTTCCGCGGAGATCCCCTGTTACTAACAGCTTTAGGTGCATAATGGTTATGGTAAATTCTGCCGGGTGAGGAGAAGCCGAAACCACCGTAACTCTCATCCCCCCCAACCTCAATCCCCCCTATTGCTTGCATGCCCGTGCTAAAACCGCCACTCCACATACTCACAATAGGTGTGTTAAAGGCTCTGATGTCAGATCAGGATAAAAAGAGAGAAATTGGAACCGAAAGACGAGAAAAAGAAACGGGTAAAGAATACCGGTAGTATAGTAAGGGAGTACCGGAGAGGGGGGGGAGAAGTTGGAAGAAGAGAGATGCGGAGAGAGGGGAAAGGCATGACACCTAATAGATACGTAAGCTATACACTCAGCCTACTCTACTACGTCAATAATGATGACATGAATGGTTTATCTGGTTGAATCATCGTTCATCACTCGTATTGCTGCGCCAAAAATATACTACCCATATTGGAATAGCCTTTCCGGAATAATGGAGGATAGCTCTTCTCTAATGCACAATAATATAATGAACCAGAATTAACCTCTAGACTCAGTAGTGCATACTGTACAGGACAGTTGTCATATCACAGCTTACGTATAGCAATCAAACCCAAAAGCTAACGGGAATAAGGCGGAGGGCCCGCGTCGCAGAAATACATGCCCCGGGGCTGATACCTAGAGTAAGTATATAAAGTTCAAGTATTCTAAATAAAGAACTTAGGCTCCGTTCGGCATGTCACTTTTATGGCATAAAAGTGACTTTTATAGCATATTTTTTGGCATATTAAAGTTTTTATATAAGGGTGTGTTCGGCATGTGTTACAAAATGATAATAAATTTTTATTGTGTTAATAAATTTTTATTGTATATTTTTATAGTAGGGCTAGGTGTAGAATCATGAAATAGCACTCAAGTAAAGTATAAACCTCTGAACTCTGAAATAAAGAGTTTCTTCTTGTATGATAGATAATAATCCATTGCACATCTCTATTTGAATACCATTATTTCCTATTTTCTTATGATGAATGAACTACAGTTATCCTACGCAAATTCTCGCCAAATCCATGATACCGGCTATGATTCCAACGATGAAGCCTCCTCAGACTCGGACTCTGCGGTTTCAGAAAGTCATACCACATTCAGAATTGATGGCCGCTTTTTACTCCATGCTTTGAGCAATATTGGCAAATATATTGACCATCGTTTTGATGTCGAAAGAATTCATACTTCAGCTCTCTCTGGTGAAGTATATGTTGAGGAGCTTCTCTCAGCAAATATGAAAGAGCAGCAGTTCCAGGAGGTACTTCGTATGCCTCGTGGTATGTTTCTCCAATTATGTACTATGTGTTTTATTTTAGGTATGTGCCCTCAGTTGAGTTGTGTGGTATCATACTCGAGTACACAGTACTTGTAGGGGCACAGCACCGGCACAGTGCAAGAACGGACCGCCGCTTACCTCAGTATCATATGCCGGATTTGATAGGTTTGCATAAATCCGATCTCGCGGCATCCAAAATTCCTTGCTGACCACTATCTTACTGCTGTTCTTAGCAAACCTTACTCAACCATTACACCCGAGGAGCAATTCATAAGTCGCCACCGGTGCACCACACGAAACATGATATCAGCCTTCTCGATCGCGAGCACCATCTCCATGCCTACGAGTAAACCCTCGCAATCAAAGGCACCGTACGAGTAGACACTGAGTACATACTCGAGTATGATACCGGTACAGGAAGGGCGGCGCGTGGATGAGGGTTCAATCCGGGACTTCATCCTATCGATCTAGGACCCTGGGAGCTTCACCCTGGCCTCGGGAGTCGGCACACGATTTGGTTCACTTCCGACCAACGGCCCTTTGGGCCCGGGCATCCAGTCCACCCTCTTATTTTTATTTTTATTTTCCTCTTCTTCCTTTCAACGGAGTACCGACGCACTTTAACGATCCAGTCGTCATCAGTCGCCCTGGCATCATAGCTTCATACTCGGTATTCGTACAGTGGAGTTCTGGCGGCCTCCCATTCCTCGGCGGCACTGCCCCAAATCCTCAAGCCGGGGGCTCTGCTTGGTTGGGCCCGTACTCACATTATGCCGTACCACTTGGTACTGTACTCCCAGGTTCCCGTCCCAAGGTGATCTTTTTGTGATACACTATAGGAAATACCGTAGAGCTAAGGCATCCGAACGCGCAAGACGGGATAACTATGCAAGGTTTCAGCTCTTGGTTGCCCTTTTTCTCCCTCGGGCCCAATTTTGTATGGCCGTTGGAACCCGGAAAGTGGCTGATGTGTGTGGGTATTGCGAAATACCGTGCTAACCTTCTCCCTAAGTTTCTACTCTTATGAATAAAATTTGGAGATACCCGTGCGGGTGCAGGCTGAAATAACCTTTGGGCTCTCAAAATGCGTGCGAACAACCCGAAATCAAAATCCGAAATCCGGGCAGCACCCCTTCAGCTCTTGGCCTATCTCTTGGCCGACGCCGAGATCAAGCTCCCGTATACCGTCTAGACATCTAGGCGTCGCCGTGAGTTCTGGGGTTTTGGGTTTGTTTGTTTTCTCTCGCGACATGTATTTGTTGGGCGCAGGGGTGGCGGGAGAAGTAAATGCCCGGGTAGGCGTACGGGTGCTCTCGCTTGTTAGTTATTAGGTGGTGCGGGGTGTCCTGCCCACCTGGGTATGCCGATTGCAGGGTCATTGTCCTCCAATCGCAACCAAGAGGCCCAAGTCTGATAGGGGGACGGCCTGGCACCGCGCCGTTCGGCTGTTATCGGATGTTTCTCAATCAATAACGCACGACCAGAACTGCACTGCCGCCAGCGGTTGGGGCCAAAAGTTCAGTTTTGCACTAGCTACTCAGACACGAGCAGACCCGATCACAGCTAGTCACTTTTCAAACTATTTGTCGGAGTTGGATAGGCATTCGTTACATCTCTGCGTCACCAGGCCTGCATCAGTTGCGCTCGACCCTCCCGGTATTTCTTATCACAGTTAGCGAAAATACCCGCCTAGCAGGGCATTCCTTTGATCTCCAAATGTCGGGGAGTATGCCTAACATCCCCTTGACCCGGCCATGTACTAACAATACGAGCATACCGGTATTTCCCCGCTACACCCCCGCAGTCGGCGGCATAGCTCTGGCCAAGTGTGGGGTTTCTGCAACCACAGGGATCGGCCAAGGGAAAAACAGAATGGTATCGAGTGATATTTCGTGCTTAAAAATACTGCATACAGTTGGCCCTGCTGCCACCTGATCTCCCGTCCCTGAATTTGCCAAGGGGTTTCACAGGAGGAATTTTGCGAGCTGTCATTGGTAATAGTGTAACCAGCACGAATTGCTGATATGTTGCGACCTCGACAGCACCCGGCTGCTTGTTGCCGCAACAAAGCCAAACACATCAGTCGCCCTGGAGCCTTCGGACAGCGTTGTTTAGTACGAAATAAGTGATAATTACAGAATTCCGTTCACACTGTAAAGCTGCCCCCCCCCATCTAGATGCCATTTCCGGCCTAACTCTCGTTATTTACAGCCCGTAAGCACACGTCCACAGACTATCTAGTCTCGAGATCTTGTTTAGTGGCCTCATATCTCTTGCCCCTGAACGACCATACTCCCCAATTTCCCTGGCTCAGGTCTGAAGGGTCCCCACTATTGATTATCCATCAGTCAGCCCTTGCTCTCAAGAAGGGTGCCATAAGACTTACTCGTCAATATCCCATCTCAGGCTACGGAATCTATTCACTCCGGGCTCCAACAACACATCAAATTCCCCCTTGCACTTATCATGGACCCAGTCGACATCACGGCTCATGTCCTCTTCCGTGTATCCTGTGCACAGAATAGCACATTTTGTGTCGAGCAATCGTGGAAGGGTGCTCTCCCATTCTGCCGCACTCCCCGGATGACCCAAGCCCGGATGGAATAAGACAAACATGTCAAAGTATGGATCATACGGCTTGAATGTACCAGTGTCATGGAGGGTATGGTAATACTCCACGAAGGTCGAGATCTTCATGTTGTGGGATACTCGTTCCACCACTGCACCAAACGGATTTGCCGGAGTTCGGTCAGGAAGTGGGAGTTCGGCGTCCCGGTTCATCATAGATTGCGGCCCAATGAAGACCAGGTGGAAAGTGGAGAGCGGGAACATATGGGTGAGTTGATGCCAAACTTCTCGGGGGAGAGAAGACTCCGAACGCGCACCAAGAATGAATAGGCGGACCGGAGGTGGTGTGACTCTGATTCCTCTAATGCCCTTTCCGGCACCCGTACGGGGTGGGTGTAGAGTGTAACGCAGCGCTGCAGTGGATACAACGTCAGACATAACTATGCGTCAAGTTGAGCAAGAAAGGCACACCGCTAACACTCTTCAATCCCTCCACGGTCAATCTATGCCTTATATCATAGGGGCTCAGCTCATGTGCGAAGCTTGCGACAGTGATCGGATATGTCAACAACTTTGTGACCTGTCTCAAGGATCTTTCGTCATTGATAGCCCTGAAGTCCCTCGTGTACAACAATGTATCCCAATTCGTAAAATTAATCAAAGCTTCGTCCATTTGTTCCCCGGGATATTCAAACTCGGGAAAGAACCTCCCACTCCTCAGATCATGATCATCCTCATTCGCTTCCTTCAGGGCATCGCAAATAAGTATATGGTTCTGGTAATCCTCGGCCCAGTGCTCCTCTGAACAATATGTAGGGATTCCGCAATCTGGGCAAGTAAACTTGATGTGTGTTGGGGAATCCGCAGCCCTGTGGCGCGGATGCGGACAGTACGCGGTCCGCTTGATCTTGGCCGCTCGTTCACGCATGGAGGGGGAGGGCGATTTGTCCATGGGGTGAAACAAATTGTTTGGTTTTAGCAAAACCCTCGTCCCCCCCGAGTGTCCGTACAGCGGATATTCGCTCGGGGAAACCGATTCCGCTGGGGGTGGAGGGCGGAGTTGTCCATCCTTCTCCGTGGTCGTCTTGCGGAAGCTTGTGAGGAAGGTCCTTCTTGCTGCAGCCGCCGGAAACGCCTGACGTATGAGTGGGGATACGGTGGTGGCAGTGTTACGGCGGAGGAGGAACTTCGAGGATGCTAAGCATTTTTGGCAGACTTGTGCTCGCATTTTATCGGCGGTGGAGGGGAGGTGGTTGTTGTCGGCAGTCGGTCAATTGCGGAAACTTGGGTAAGTTAGCTGTCTATACTTACGGACAAAACAAAGCAAGAGGAATGGTGCTCTTGTTTCGGTGGGATGATGTAACTTGGTCACTCTAGTGGTGCCATCACGAATGACTTCAGTAAACTTAGGGAGATGGGGGTGAGGGTGAGGGTGAAGATGGGGTGATGCAAGTTGTGTGACATCTTGGCGCGTCACACGGCCGTTTCGCTTGGGACTGGAAGCTACCGGCACCTCACGTATTACCCGTACCGTTCCTCAGCCTGTATGATAGCTACAGCTAGGAAAGGCCAGATGGCGGCAAGTTGGGAGATTTTGCACGATTAACCCTGAACAACCCGTTCTGCGCACTGGCACCCCAATACCAGCTTGTCACCTACGGTACTCTCCTCTGCCATCCACTTCATTCCTTCCTAGTTTCCCCCTCCCCACGCCTCTCGTTCGTCCATCACCTTCCTCCCTCCCTCTCCCTTCCCTTCCCTGCATTCTTCGACGCTTTTCACTTCCCGCCCACCGCCCCACCCCACCCCTCCCACTCCACTGCTCGTTACCCCTTGCAGACGCCACTCGAGAATCAAGATGAGTTCTTCCACCGCCGAGGGGTTCAATCCCCCTGAAGTACCGGTAGACGTGCTTCTTATCAAAGTCATGTCGCCGGTCTCCGGCTTTCCACGAGACCTCACCTTCCGGATGTTAGCGACATCCACCATTAAAGATGTCAAGGACCAGATTGCTGGTTCTCTAGATTCAAGACCACCGTGTGACCAACAGCGCCTAATCTATCGGGGGAAGATGATGCAAGACGAGAGCAGACTGGAAACAGTCCTCGGGCTTGACTCTGGACAGGTCGGAAGCGTTAGTTCATTATATCCCTCACATCGCCCTCTATCCTACCCCCTTCGCTGACCGTATTTACATAGGATCTGAGGGAAGCATTTACCTTTCACTTGATGCTTCCGCCTCCACCTAGCCCCGTGCCAGCCCCTGCGCCTGCGACCACGCCCATAGTACAAGACACGCTTCCCAATGCCTCCACTTTCCATACGAGGCCTGGGCCCATAACCCCCATATTCAGCGAACAGATTCCCGAGGAAGGCACTGCCCATTCGGGGCCCGGGGGGCTCGCTCGGTCAGGGCTGCAAAGACCGGAAGGGTTGCAGCAGCAGCTTCGGCAAAGACGAGAACATCTAAATTCGAGACTAGGGCCTGATCAAGCGAGCAGTAGTGGAGCATCGGCTCCTGGAGCAAGCAACTATGATCTAGCGCCGGGATCGGAAACTAGTGCCTCCATGACCCCAACCAGAACACTCTCGGCGGCAAATACTGACAACGGCGACTTTTATTCAGGCTCTCTTTATGGGCCTTCGCGGGGATATGCGACATCGCGGAGCGAACCAGTGGCGCCAAGTCAAGCGAGAGTCGAGCAGAGACAGCCTTACGAGCGGCCGCGCGAGAGGCCTTCGCTTCATGATGATACTACTACACCTCCGTTTACGCATCTCTCTCCACCGCCTGAGCAGCTACCGGTGTTCCACCTACCAGCCAATAACCCACATCCTATTACCAGGACCAGTCCAGTATATCTTCTGCAAGATGTGAGCGGTAGACCTAGGGCACTTCTGTTAGGACCCCCGAGAGGCACAAATCCCACACTGGCCGAGGTAATAAATGATCTAAGAGGACCTTTGGGGCCGCCGGGCGCTGGTCTTCCTGATCTGCGCGAACTCGGGTTGCCCCCCCTTCCAGATCTTGCTAACCTTGGCGCTGTGGGGGGTATTGCCGGAAACAATCTTCTCGGCGCTGGATTGGGTCTTGGAGACCATTTCGGGGGTGCCCATGCTCACCATCGAGTCGGCTTCCACGGCGCGGCGCTGGAGAGACCCAGGCGGATTGGCCGGCTCAATCTTCCTGATTTGATACATGGAGTTCGAGCCCATGCATCGAATTTCTGGCTAGCCGTAAGACTAGCCGTCTTTGTGATTCTGTTCACCGGAAGTGGAGGCTGGAGGAGAATGCTCTACCTTGGCTCGGTTGCTGTGGCAATATTCGGTAAGCAATGCATTCCCATATCAATTCCACACAACCTACTAACTCCCCCAAACAGTCTGGCAAACTGGTGTCCTTGAACCCTTTCTCCGCCCAATAATCGACACCATCAATCCACCTCCACCGCCGGCGCAACCCCCTGCTCCAGGCCCCACCCAGCAGGTCCCCGACCAGCCCCAACCGCAAGCCGCCGCCGGCAACCCGAACCATGGCAATCCTCCTCTAGAACACGCCGCGGACGCAAACGCGAACCAACTCGACCCGGCCCGAACCGCGCAAATGCTAATTGACCGCCAACAGAATCGCTTCAGGGACATCTTCCGCGGCATAGAACGATGCATAATGATCTTCCTAGCAAGTCTTATCCCGGGACTCCACGAACGGCACGTTGACGCCGTGGAACAACGGCAACGGGACGAAACGCAGCGACAGCAATTACTCCAACATCAGCAACATCAGCAAGCTGGTGCTGCTGGGAGTGGTGACATGGAAGTGAACGATGAAGGTGAAGGAGGAGCGGGAGCGGGAGCGGGGCAAGTGCCTCCTCCAGCACCACAACCAGAACCTCAAATGGACGAGGTGGATGTGGACCCCTTGGTAGTCTTGTAGATGTCTTGCTCTCTCATGGCGGTCATTCATTTCTTCATTTTTCCTACTCCTTTTATATCATATCACACATCACACTCTTCTTCCCATAGTTAGTCAGTTAGTTTGTAGCACAGCACACATTACATCCCAACCAACCAACCTACGAACTAACTGCCTTATCAAGTAACTTGACTTGACCGCTCTCATTATATACATTCGGTGTTTGGCTGGGTTGGTGGGTGTTTTTTTTTTTCTTTTCTTCTTTTTTTTCAGTTACTTGAAGTGTTTCCTTCCCTCTCGTTTCTTCTTTCTTGTCAAGCATGTCGCTTCATTGGGTTAGTTGGAGAAAAAGTGGAGACTAAGAATACCACTAGATTAGATTCCAGAAAATTGAATATGGTACAGTATTATACCGTGTCTATGATAGCGTACGGTACTTTTTACGGTACCTGTATTATATGGCGAAGGTTGTTTTTGTTTTGTTTTTGTTTTGTTTCCAGTCTCGGATGGCAGACGGTGGAAGTGATACCGAGTGACTGATAGTCTAAATATCAATACAGTAGCACAGAGCAAGAAAATAGGAGGTACAAGTACTATACCGCACCCGTACCAGTTATCCCGCAAAACCCTTTTTTCTTTCCTTTTTCTTTAGTCATGGTCTACTATTTCCTAGGTCTTATTGCATCATATCGCACATACATACATCCACCAAAGTCTTCATGCCAAAAAGGAAAGAAACCCACTTTCCGACAATCCACGCAGGTATCATACTCGAGCACCGTACTAGTACTCGCACAGCACAGCACCTTAGCAAAGAAGGTCAAAACTTCAAAACATCATGACCGGAACGTGATTTGAACACGCAACCTTCTGATCTGGAGTCAGACGCGCTACCGTTGCGCCATCCAGCCAGCTGTTGGAATTACATTGCGCTAAATTACCCACTCATTTGGTTAAACTTGATTACCGCCGCTGTCTGTCTGTTCGAGGGGGTCGTGTCCGGCGGCATCCCTTCGTCTGTTCCCGAGCTTCACGCACTTTTAGTGATTTCACTCGTACAAGTACAGTGCAGTATCATAAGGAGCATAGGGCTGAAGATAAGCGAAAAAGATCACCGCAGGATCCTGAGAGTGAGTTGTGAACGACACCATAAAGAGACTGTTTTGCCGGGGGTGCCCGACCGCTCGTGCAAACCGTCGGTGATGGTGAAACATGGTTGAACGACTCAGCTAGCGGGTCCGATATGATAATTATGATAGTGACTACCTATACGAGTACAATCGCACCGCATCATGTCACATCAAAATACTCGTCAGGGTAGTCGGCTTGTATCGCACGGGCCTGGAACCGAAAGTTACGAGTAAATTACCGTAGGTTGGTTGGCATCTTACGGTACTGTACACCAAAAATGTGCAAACCTTATAATATTGTACGGAAGTGTCGATCATCTTGGTATGGTAGGAAAAAAAAATAAGAAGAAAATGTAAAATCGGATTGGGTTCCACAGGATTATATGGAATTTGTTTGGAAATGAAAAAATGAAAATAAATAATACTCTATTGGTAGACTTTGGAAGCCAGGGGATGGGAAAAAGGTACTGTATCATACCAGCCTTTCCACAAAAAAAAAGTGTATCATACATTGCGATACCTCATGAATAAATCTTTGGCCGTCAGTACAGTGCTCGCACAAAGGGTAACAAAAATCACACAAAATTTCTTTTTTTCTTCTTTCTTCCTTTTTAGCGAAATGGGTTGAGAAATTACAAAGCGCACGATTCCGCTTTGATCAATTCCGTCTTTTTTGTTTCCCTTCTCTTTTCTTCACTTTAGGGTGAGTTGATAGTGGCGCTTCAAGTCGCGCAATTCTGGCGCAAAATGGCAACCTATTATATAATAATATTATAATAATATTATTATATATATATATATATACTCATGATTTTCGGCTTGTCAGGATCATTACGGGTAATCACCATACGGGCTCAGGTCAGGAAGAAACTGGTCCGGTCTCACGCTTCTCTCTATATCGCCATACGTGACCGTTAATACCAAAAAAAAAAAAACCACCCGAAATTTTACAGCGCTAAACTCCTTATGGATGTCTATGATCATGTCATCGGAGTTTGGAGGAAGGGGAGGAGGAGGAAGACAGGGTTTGCGGTGGTTGCTTCTAGTGACCAAATTGAAAAATCACAACTCTTTACAGTACAGTACTGGAAACCTAGGGGGGGGGGGTATGCTTCTTTTGTTGTCTGGGTCTTAAGAGTACAGTACAGGACTCGAGTACACTTCCTGTCCGTGGAGTCTTCACCAACGGTATCATACGGTACTGTCCGACCTGTAGATGGCTGGAGGTTGGATTACGGCTGATTACGGCTGATTGGATGGCTTTAGTGATGTGGCCAATGACTCTAGCTTGTATATATAAAGACCCCTCTATCATACGATAGCAATCAACAAGGAACGCCTCCCCTCCATTATGATACCCATACCAAAAGCCATCGCTCGCATAAGCTTACCGTTTGCCACGAGAGTATCATAGCCTTACTCTAGGGACATAATATTATCATACCGCCGCAACAACAACAGCAGCCGCTCCGCCTATTTCCCATCTGTCCTCATCTTTCTTTCCCCCCCGCCCCTTACCATGTTCTCATTTCCATTTCTATCTCGAGAGCATCCTACTGGATCAAGTGAAGCTTTTACGAGTGCTGTTGTGCCACCTTTCACTTCTCCATGGTTGACGGGGTGATGACCATTACCTTGCTGTCATAGAATTTCAAATAATTTACTGTATATCATACCCCGCTACAGTCCATTCCAATCGAAACAGACCCGGGAACCGGGGTCTATAGTCTACCTTCAAACTGAGCAGCTATATAGAGTATTTACGACGTCGGTGATACTAACGTATCCTATAAATGATACCGATATGGTAAACCCCCCCATTACCGGCAAACAGATTCCCGAAGGTATGATAATCACAATTGGTTAAGAGGAAATTCCATGAGAGGAGTCATAGCTCCCTCTTTGAACCTCAGTGGAGTACCTATTGTGGGGTTCTATCACTTATGGTGCTCGAGTCGTGGAGAGTCAGGAGTTAGTCTGCCCATACCGATACACATACACACATCCCACAAGACAGCCAGCATATCTGGCCATTACCCGGGCCAAGGATCGCAGCGAATTACCAGCAAGTCTGTGAGTGAAATCTCTCTCGTCGAGCTTATAGTTAGCAGTGTTGGTCGAATGCACAATCAGATGACCGGTGACTTGGTGGCCATCCGCCAAGCTGTGAACGACAGGTATGCGCCAGGCCATGAGCGGTAACCCTCTGCCAGGTTGCGGTGTGCTTGTAACCCGAGGAGGACATGGTCATCTTTGCATCGAAGGCACCGCCCTCAGACCCCCATCGTGAAATATTGCTCAAAAAATATTTATTTCAAATACCTCTATCATCAGTCTAGCCAATATACGCGGGGGATCAATTACTCCAGAATTCGCCCTTCCCTCCCTTAGACCAGCCCTATAGATCCATGCCGTACCCCGCCCATAACCCCCCCCATAGCAGCCAACTACGCCTTCTTCCCCCCGCTCCTGTCACCCCTCTGCGCCCTGGCCCTCTCCAACTCCGCCATAAGTTCCTTCCCAGCGGAGATTGGTTTTGCCTTTTTCGGTGCAGCGACAGCTACCTCCTCCTCCTCCTCCCCCTCACCTTTCACCCCTTCTTCCCCTCCGCCGAAAGCGTCCTCCAATGACCCCCCCAATTTATCACTCGCTCCAGCAGCCGAAGCCGCGGCAGGGAACACAGGCTCCTGTCCATCCGCCAGTCCGAGAGCCTTCCGCTCAGCTTGCAATTGCCTCTTATAATTCGGAGAATTCAGTACGCGCCAGCGGAGGCGCCAGCCCGTTGGTCCAAGCTCTTTTAACCTAGCTGGTTTCGTGCCGGTGAGGTATGCGTCTAAACCACCGACTTTATCGATTGTCCCTGTTCACCCACTCCCTCTCCAAAATCAGCCATCTTCTCCGCTTCTATCAGTAAGGGGAGAAGCTGGGCAGTACGTAAAACGCTGGTAGTAATATCCAAACTAAAATGCATCCCCAGCGCCCTGGAATACACACTTCTATGCCTGACGTTTGGCAACCATTGTCTGCGCGTCTTATAGCGGAGGAAGTTCTCCGGAACGTTGTTGCCGAATTGTATGTGCTTCCCACCGTACAGGCCGAACCAGCTCTGCTTGAAGGTGTGCTTTATCGGGTAAGGGTATTTCGGCACATTGCGGAGGATGTGCTCGAGACGGCGGCGGGAGGGCTTTGCTGCGGCGAGGGGGGTGGAGTGGAATTTGCGGGCGAAGCCTTTGAGTAATTGGGGGAGGAGAAAGAGAGAGAGGAAGGGCATTGGCGGCCTGTGGCTCATTCTAAAGCTTGCACTCGCACGCAATGGTTGGTTGGTTGGTTGGTGGGTTGGTGGGGGAGAGTGTCATAACACGTTTGGTGGGGCCCAGACCAAACCCTCGGTGAAATCCACGGGCATGATAGTCAATCATAATATCATACCAGCAAAGATTGAACCTTACCCTACCCACTCAAAAATCTTGGCACCGAAAAATATATCTATAAAGGCAACCCCCCCCTTCTTCTACTCTCCTTTTTCTTTCCCCTTCTCTCAACAGACGGATTTGTGCCTCCGGTCCTGCCCATTGATCCTCGTGCTCGATGTGGTCCAGTTGTACTGTTGGCAGTTCGACGATTATGGAAGCGTTTTGTTGTAAACAACACCCTGGCGTAAATCCGCGTCGACAGATCTGAGATTGATGACTTCTCGCTCATGTTTCCCCATCTTGAGCTCGTTTTCGGACTGAGCTCGGTGAGGAGGGAGGGAGAGCGTTGGGCGCCATATTCCATCGCGTTGCATAGAACGTCGTTCTTTGACGTTTGGGCAAAACCATGGCTGCATACATTCATCCATCTTAGAGATTCATTTTCAGATGGATTGCTTTCGGTGGGGAGCTGGTGATACCTTGATAACCAATTGTCAAGTAGTGAGCGGAGGTAGAATTATTCTCATAAACTCTTTCTTTTTTCTATGCTCAAGTGGCACTCATAACTAGTGCATCACGATGTACTTGGGTACTCGTACAGTGAAAAATCCCTGGATGCAAAATAAAGTAATGGAATACGAGTGAGATAAAAGAAAAAGAAAGCGAAACAAAACCGAAAAACCGAAATACCAAAATTGTACACAGAAAATCCCTGGATATCGGAACCAAGACACCGCTAATCTCCCATGTCACCCCTAACCCGTCCCACGCTTCTCTTCCCTCTTTTTCCTCCTCCTTCTCTCCTTACACACATCTACAAACTCCTTCTTCCATACCTCTATCGCATCCAGCAGCCCCATCTCATCCTTTAAGGGAGCATATGCAAGCGCCAATCTCTCAATCCTTTTCAACCCGTCCTTGAGCATGTTCACTTCCGCCTCTGTGTCATCCGCTGTGCTACTAGTGCCTCTACAGTCCGCCGCCATTAGCATTTTTTACGGGTAATGATATGGGCAGAGGGATACCAACTGAGGGGGTAACCTCTCAATCTCCTCCCTCAACCTCTCGATCTCTTCATTCGCAGCCTACAAAATCAATCTGAGTAAGTTCCCTAACAAATCCCCCTAGAAGAGCCCCACAAACAGGTGGATAATAAAAGGGGGAGGAAGAAAACATACTTTCAACTCCCCACCCATCCTCAGCAACTCTCCCTTAACCCTCGCCAGCCCACCCTCGCGAGCAGGACTACCGCCCCCAATCCCCGTCAACACAACCGAATTCGGCCTGGTCCGGCTCTTCCATTCAATCTCCTCCCTAGCCCTCCTCTCCCTTAGCAAATCCCTCAGAGAATCCGTAACCGCCGTTTCTAGCCCCCAAATCCTAGCCGTCAAGCTCTCCTCCCTTGTTGCGAACGCTTCCCGCTCGGAAATCAGCGCGTCCTGGAGGTACTGCGCCTTCTCCAGATCGGATATAACCACGATCGGCTCTGCCGGCGACAGCGATGACGGGGGAGACGGTGAAGAGGTGGGTGCGGGTGCGGATCCAGGCACGGGCTTTCGCAGAAGCAGTTGGGAGCGGAGTTCCTCACTCTGCTTCAGCAGTTCGGAGTTTAGGTTCTCCAGGTCCCCGATCCGCGTCTCGTAGGAGGTTATTTGCAGGCGAGTGCTCGAGTGACCGGCAGTCAATGTTTCGAGGAGGTGGAGGATGGAGTCGTAGGTGTCCTATTTTTATTTTATTTTTGGTTTTTAACAGGCCTACCAGAATCGCCAACCAAAACCAACCAAACAAAAGGGAAGGCAAACTTACGTCTTCCAGTGGAGTCCTCGGCGGTGTATGTGAGCCGTTCATCGCGCCATATGCACTGTACTTGTAGATTACTATTATTATTTTTGTTTTTTTTTCCTCTTGCTTTCGAAGAACCGTTTTTTGTTTGGTGGTGAGGGGAGTACCGTATGGTTATTAGCGGAGGTGAGCTGTCAAATAGTCGTCACCGTGCAAGTACGGTAGCGCGGGAGGGAGGAGCGATCTGCCAACCAATTCTCACTTGCTTCCACATTTCTTGTCACTCCATTTTTTTCAAAATTTCCTGTTCCACCTTGAGCCGCACGATTCTCAACCCTGACTGGGCAGCCTTGGTCGATCGATTGACCAAGCAATTGCCAGGGTTTCCCAACCATATCCTCCCATCTCCCCCCTCCTTCCCTCCTTCCACCTTTCCTTCCACCACGACACCAAACCTCCGTAAGTGCTCCCCCTACCCTCCCACTTTCCAACCCCCCCTCCACCATGATGAGCAAACAAGAGTTCTGCAATTCCAACCTCGCCCTAAATTTTACTGCACGTGACCCGTTCGTAACCTCCGTTTCGGCGGATGCGTTTCGTTCGGCTTCCGGTGGTAAAAATAGATGGGCGAAATGCGGATATATTCTATCTACACTTGATCTGACTTTGCTTACGCGTCTCGTTTTTTTTTACTCCGCCTTTTTTGGTTTCCACCGTTTCTGTGGGCATGTGCTAATTTGTGGGTTAGGTATGATAGCTATATAGGACGAGGATGAGGAGGAGGAGGAAAGGGAGGGTTTGCAAGGTGCCGGTTGTTACACAGGTCGTGGGTTTGTCGTGTACCGATGGTATGATGATGATAGGTTGGATAGTTGGAGAGAAGGGGGGGGATGTGGATTGTCGTCTGTTTACCCAGGGTAGGTATGTAGGTATACTGTGCTGTATCATGTGTGCGGTGGGGTGAGTTCTGGTGATTTGTGGAGGCATGGGCTATTAAGTCTACTGATGCTTGGAGGTGGATGTCCGGCGTCTGGCTCCTGAACCGCACGTGTGCCCGAATCCGGTGCTTTATAGTCTGCATACGTAGAACGGTTATTATAGACCCAAGAATAGCGAGCAATCGACCTCATCTACTCATTGCGCATCACTATTTATCAATCCGATCACGAACATAACTCTATACTAGCTTTCCCGATTCCCAGCACACAGAAAAAGTGTTTCATCAAGAGGAATTGACCGAATTCCAAATTCACAAACACCCGCTAACCGGTCTACTCTAACATGGTCACCGCACTGAAATGAAATACAATTTTTATTTCTCCCAAACCACCACAACCCATACCAACCGTCTACCGCCCTGCAACATGAGAAAAGCTAATGGGAGAAGAAGAAAACCGCTACGGGCAGTACAGCTACATGAAAGGCATGACCCATGGAAACATCAAGCATCACCCGAAACGCTGAGCAACTTAGACTGTAGAAAGATTAAACCCACCTACCATAACCCAACCGTTCATAGCGCGTTGACCCCGCTTCATTCAGCGTCCAGCCAACCAAACATTCACCAGCACTATTCGACCTTTATCGCATATATCGTCCAACAATCTCAGAGGCTTTTGCGGCTGCTTGGCCCAAAGCTTGCGCAGCATTCTCCAGATCCTCTCCAGCAGTTCCGGTGAACCTCCTGGCAAAATCCCTTGCAGTGATTTCGATCTCGCTATACCCTGCAGTATCGGCATCGTGTTCTTCCTCATCTCTACCAAAGTATTGATTACTGGAGATGGCAGTTGCACCCTCAAACCCTTGAAGACGGGTACGAGCTTCACTAACGGCCTGGGGATCGTAGGTATTACGGCCAAAGAATTCGTCGGAGGATATAGCCTTTTGGGTTCCAAACTTTTCCCTTGCATACTTCTGATCATCCTCTATACAAATATTACAAATATTAGCGCAGGCCATTCCTAATGAGTGACTGGTGTATTCCATACCTTCAACCCTAGAACTCGATCCAACAGAACCGAATCCACCCATTTTCTTTGCAGGGCCACTTGCAGCCGCCGCGCCTGCAACTTGTCCAAATCCTAGCCTATTCATTGACAACCCCAATCGCTCCGCATCGCTACTCTTCCTAGCATGCACAGGCGATGTTGGGGTAGGGCTCACGATCTTTCCCGTTGTCTCTTTCTTGCTTGGCTGTTCCATTTCCGGATCATAACCTAACTTTGCAACTCGTTCCGCCTCTTCCTTTGCCTTTTTCTCAGCCTCGTCAAAATCAATTACATCCCCACCGGTAGCCTTCTTAGCCCCAAGCTTTTGCCCTTTCTTAGCCCCTAATACCCCAGCCCTTCGTGCCCCACTCACCGACGCTGCACCGGCCTTTGTTCGCAGGGCAGAGGAGGTCGTGGTACGAGAAGCAGCCGGCGCAGCTTCAGGAGGAGGAGAAGCGAGGGGGGACTTTGCTCGTGAAATACCGCTGCCATTTGAAGGAGTTCCAGTCCTGCCGATCACCGGTGGGGTAGCAGTTCGAGACGGTGGGGGTGTTGGACGTTTGATGGAAGGCTTATCCCAGGAAGAAAAGAAATCTTCCTCAGCCTCAACAGGGGCAGCAGCAGCTTCTTCGCCACCCTCAACAACTACTTCTCCGGGATATCTGTTGCGCACATGAGCCTACGAACAGGCAATAAGGGCCTGTGGGAAGGGCACTCACAGTTGTGCATCTGCAGCCGCACGTTTTTTAAGCTCTTCTTTGTACTTGGCGGCTGTACTGGACTCGTATTTAGCTTTAGGATCCTTGGATGCCAGCGCTGCAGACCCGCCATGGCTCTGGAAATACTTGGTCGCAGATTCGTTACCACCGACTTTCATGAGCCTCAGTTGATCCCATTGCCATTCTACATTCCAATCAGCACGTGATCCACATAACCCGAATCCTATTGAGCATCTGTAAACGCACGATCAAGAACCGTAGAACGGACAAAAGATATATGCACACCAAGGTTACGGTGGTGAGCGCTACAGTCGAGACAGAGGTAGATCCCGAATGGAACGGAAGACCAAGTTGGATTCTTGGAGCCACAATCGAAGCATACCTATACATTATCATTACTATCAGTGGATATCGCGCTTTGTGCAAGGTAACAGAACTCCATTTTTGTCTCAGCCGGGAATTCCTACCTTATTAGCACGGTTTGATTTGAGCTTCTCAAATATTTTTTGGCCCTCGGTTTTAGACGCCAAACTCATGGTGATTGTAGAAGTAGATGCCGGAGTATAATCGAACCAGGACAAAAGAGATAAAGGGGGAGACAAAAATGCGGGTGAGGGGAGATAGGAAGAAAGAAAGGATTGTTGTGGTGATCGCCTAGATCTGGCCTCTCCCATCCCTCAATGATGACTCAGCCCGAGCACCCATCTCCTCCGCGAGGAAATAGCAGCTCCGAGAGGGGTTAAAGAGAGCGGCTATTTTGGAACCCGGGCCTGAGTTCGGTGCTAAGCTTCCTTTTCTAAGAGATCCTCCGGAAAGGAAAACCCCCCCCACCTCCATGACCCACCCACGATACCGCTCGTCAACGCTCCCCGCTATCCTGCTAGCCATCATCACATCGTCACAATATCTCCTGTAATGTCGGTCCAGTTACCAACTCCAGCTCGCCTAATCACTTTGCGCTCATGTATACGAGCAATCCGCGCTTCAGGCTCGCCAAACCACGTTAATCGTCGGCCATTCAGTGGCATAGGAGCAGATTTACAAAAGCACAAAATAGCGATAACTCCTAATAGTGCATCGAGCAAGAAATGGGAGAAGCTTTCGAAGGGCCAAAAAATTGCACGAACAGCAAGCACGGGGGCAAACTTCGCAACAATTGTCGTTGGGGCGGTCTTAACTGTGAGCAAAGAAACTAAGTGCCGGGATAGATTATGATCTAGCTTTTGAATACTGATCCGAATACGCAGGGAGCCATCCTGGCGATACTCTATACCGAAGTCTTTGCACCTAATTCTGTTCCAAATTGGTTCAACAATGTCCACAACAGAATCAAGGCAGATTCACGCTGTACCAAGCTACTGGGGGATAGGATTAAGGCGTACGGGGAACCCACATCAAACCGTTGGTCCCGGAACAGGCCAATTGCGTATGTTCCTCCGTCTTTTTTCTGTCTTCCGAGGGGGTGAGAGGGTGAGGGACGTATGGTGCACATATTGAATCAAGTGCTAACGGATCCATTGGGCAGTTCGAGAACTCGTAAAGACAAGCATGGCACAGAACATTTAATCATGCACTTTAACGTATGTTATTGTCTAATCGGGGATCAAACATATCACTCACGTACGAGTCGCAGGTTGAGGGCACCGTCGGCAAGGGAGTTGTCAATGCTCACCTGACAAAGAGACCTGGGGAATCGAAATACGAGTACAAGTATCTGTTCCTCGATGTTCCCGGTACGAAAATAACCCGAGGATACGAAGAGGCAAAACGTGTAACAACACAAATCTCGCTAACGACTGGTAGGCAAACCTCGGGTATACTTAGAAAACCAAAGGGATAGGGATATCGGCGAAAGTGAGAAAAAGAAAGGGCTCTTTGGTGTTCAATGGGGGTGGTAATCGAAGCCTTATGAGGGGAGGACCAAGCGAATCGGCATGTGTGTGTGGGTGTAGAGTGTAGCTGTGGTAAAGATATTAGCATACAATGGAATGCTTAATGAGGTTTTAAGAGACGAGGCAAGCACCCAGATCCCCTCCCTTTGCATAGTTTTTGGACGAAAGCTGAACAATTTGGCGAGGTTTGCTCATGATTACTACAAAGTAAACAGTCAATATGGACAATCTTCCAGAAAGAAAGAAGATTAATATTACTGAGAGGTAGTACTGTAAGTGATAGGTGGGGGGGGGGCGATTTCGCCCCAGTGACAGTAATGACCGTCCAGTGGAGTCTGTGGTTCCTTCCCATCGTTCGCCAAAGAGGGCCAATTATCGGGCGCGCCATCCCCGTTACAGCATTCGCTCACCCCGGTAACGTAGGACAAAAAGGCTGGGCGCTTCTCGCTTGCCGGTGCCCGTGACAGGCTAAACCGTCAACACTTCACTCTCCCTCGCTTCATTGGCAACCCTCAGTGCACATTTCCAACTACCACCATTCCCACCACCACACAGGATCTCCCTCGGTTCAGCATTATTCCCACCATTAATCGAGCCGGAAGGTTGGCCCAAATAAGAAATCTCACACCTCTAGTCTTTCCGGCCTGTTTGACCACGGACGCCCTCCCGCCCAACACATGGACAAGTAAATTCGCCCATAGTTACTTGTACTTAATTATATCATACAAGGCCGTCAGCCTTAAATATGGACCGAACTGCCCCCATGTTACTGCCACCGCTGCGGAGTCCTCACCTCACGAACACCAAGAAAAGGCCTCACGGAATATACCGAATCCTTATCATTATCGTTACCTTCTTGATCTTGGGGAACTATCTACCATGGCAAAGGAATTTTTGGTCCTCGGCCGTCCGCTCACATCAACCACCACTCCTCCAACAATGCCAGCCGGGGAGCCAGCGATAGTTTCAGGAGCGGATTCATTCTCCAAACTCCCAACAGAGATTATAAGCAATATATTTTCTTACCTGTCATACAATGATCTCTCCAGCTGCCTATCAATCTGTCGTGAAGTGAGTAAAAAGCCACCACCCACATACAATCCAACCCGCCCATAAGCACTACCATAAAATAGAAATCGCCGAAAAGGCTATAAAAAAATCACACGATCCAATATTAACCCAGAATTACCTTCTTTCCCAGTGGTATTACATCGGCAACGACCCCCTCCTCTGGAACGAGCTAGACCTCAGCAACCTCCGCAACACATCCCTCCCACACTTCCTCGTGCCCCGAACCCTCCACAGGCGCTTGACAACCTGCCGCTCGCTCACCATCGACGCACCCATTTCAATCGGCGTGCACCACATCTTAACCCTCCTAAAATGCGCTTCGCAATCCCCAAACCTGTGCTCCCTGACCCTAACTTCAATTCCAAACATCCGCTCACAGACCAAAGCCCTCGAGCAATTCTTCCTGTCCGTCAAATCGCGAAACCTGCAACACGTGGACCTATCCAAAATCTCGATAAGCACATCCGTCATTCAAGCACTCCTGCAGACCTCCCGGAAAACGCTAAAAAGCCTGGACCTCGAGTTCTCGAACGTCGAGGACCCTGTGCTGCGTGCCATCGCTCAGTTCGAGGCGCTGGAGCACCTTTCATTGCTGGACTGCTTCTCGCTGAGCAAGCCCGGACTACGCTCCTTCCTATCGAAACGCCTACCGGCGAGCGTGCGCGTGCTAAAGATTTGTTGGCTGCCAGATGTTAGGATCGGTTGGTTGTACGAGTTGCTCACGAAGCCGGGGAACAGGATTGAGAAGATCGACGTTAGGGGCTGCGACAGGTTGACATTGGGGGATCTGAGGTGCTTACAAAAGATCAAGCCCGAGCTTGAGATGGTCCATACGGCACTGCTGGAGGAGGAGAGTGTTTGGGGGTATCGGAAGTATCTTGAGTATATGGGAAGCCTGGCCCCACCGCCGCCGCTGGTGGGAGCAGCCGCGCAAGGGCCAAAGAGGGAACCTTTCCCCGCTATTTCTACCAAGCAGAGCTCAATACTTGCCAGCACGGTACCGGAGTATGGGGTGCCGTAGGAACGGTACGGCAGATGTTCATCGGGAGTAGATTAACCGGCAATTTCGGTGTTTTTGTTTCCATCTTATCTTCTTAGCATAGTTAGCACTTCCCGGCACTTTTTAGCACATCCATTCCTTTGTCTTGACGACTGTGCCTATCCCAGTTCACGATAAACTTCCTGCTGTATTCCTTTTTTCACTCATCTCGCTCGTTTTCCGTCGTCAATAGATCTACAATTTCAAACCCGCAAACTTACCCACGTACCGCCTCCTAGGAATTCATCACCCGTGACCCCCGTCTCACCAACACAAAACAGAAATAGGTGTCTCAATCATTCATTCTCTCTCTATTTCTTCCTCCCTGCCATCCCCTAAATGCAGCCGCACCCCCATCCATCCATCGCCCCCGATCACCCCTCCCTTTCTCCTCGCCCACCGTAGAGTATGGCACGGTGTGAGAAAGCGAGAAATGTGAGCTAATCACCCTTGTTCATGCCATGATTGAAACCCACTTCGACACGCAAGCCACAGCTGAAATTTGCAATATCCCCAATTCTGTGGCTTCCAAGATAAACAGTACGAGTCCCGTAGCGATCTTGATACTGTATCCATGATTGGTGGTGAGTTGCTATTTTCCTGTGGTCCGAACAGGGGTGACCACCTCGCCCTTCGTGCCTTCTCGTACAACATAATAATAATATTATCCACGATACCTGCCGGTATGATACAAAAAAAAAAAGAAAGAAAGAGGACACTCGCTACCTGAAACCAATGACGCAACACCCATCTCCCCAGTCCATGGGCTCCATTCCTAAAACCGCCGCGGAGACCAAATTCCATCCACGCTTCGAATAACGATGCCGAGTACGAGTACTGTACAGTACTCGAGTACCGCACAAGTACCGGCACACGAACGCAAGACGAATCCGCCGAGACGTTGGAGCTACGCGAGCGGAAAATACCGCAGCTCAGTGCTCAGTTGAGACAAGACAGAAGGAAAGGCGGCATTCGTCCTGCCGGTAGTCCAGTGCACAGGGCCTTACCACAGTACGAGTAGGAGAGGCGACTATTCGTACAACGTCCCACAGTTGCCGCCATAACTTTAGCACATTTATTCCCTGCTCCAGTTTCCACGGTACCATGAAAATTGGAATACTCGAGAACGACGCTAGGACGTCCAGAATTTCCCCCTTCGGATGAAGGGAGAAAACGCAAGCGAAGGGATCCTCAGCCAGCACTCTCATGAGACAAGTTTGAAAAAGAAAAATTATATAACAGACCTTACCGGGAGAGGCAACTCCAACGTCCAGGCGAGATCCTATTCGAGCCTTTCACGGCAGGCGCCTGCAAGCTCGCTTAGCATCCAAGACCTCGTGCAAATAGCGAGGGAATAATTAGAGAGCGCGACTGCTCTCATTGCTACATTTGGCGAGCAAACAAGCGAGGAGAACTGATCACTCCTACCTACCAGTACGAGTATTAGTAACATACCGTACCACAACATAATCGTACTCGTACAAGTACCGCACCCATACCCGAGTTTAAGGGAAACTTAGGCGAACCCAATGCACTCTGATTGGCTCTTGATCCTGTCACCAACCAACCAGAGAGTCGAGCACCGCGAGCCAGCTGTACGAGTAAAGAAAGGCCTCGCCTCCAAAGAAAAAGTAAAAAAGAACACAAAAAAAAACAAAGACTGGCCCTTACGGCAGCGCAGGCCACACACACCCTCCCAATCCTGACCGACCAATATTTTAACTCGCCTGGCTCATGCTCACTCATAAACACATGCAAGCGTTTTCTCAACCTGAACAGCTGTGGTGAGGTGACGGTGGAGCCAGAGCTGGAAGGAAGCATACGCGCAATTCGGAGTCGCCGCCGCACGAGGAGAGGACGAGGAAAGCTCCGTTTTCACGAGTTGTCACTCGGGTGGGGAGTTGCCGTATTGTACTGTATCGTACTTGTACCATACTGGGTGCGTTCGGTGGCGATTGGGAGGTGGAGTGGAAGATGAGTGGATGGGATGACAGTGCGGCTGCGGGGACAGAAACAAAACAAAGCTGGAGAATATTATCATGATGAAATGAAGACTTGCACGGCACTTAAATTACACGGCACTTGAGCCCCCGTGATTCAGTCCACTCCTCCGGTAGCTAGATTATCACAATCTGCTATGCACTCGAGCACCCATATGATACCACGCCACCAGACCGCTTCCACAAAAGTCACAAAACCGAGTGACAAACCATGCCACACATACACACACACACACCCGGGCACAAACCCTAAACCCTAAACCAAATTTAGGCCACCCCCCCAAAGGTCCCCACCCACCCTCTCAACAAAAACGTGATACGACCCCCTTGCCCGTCGGCGAAAATTCACTTGGCGCCAAGTCCCGGAATTCACTATATAATGCCTCCCTCCCCACGACCCTCTTACCTCCTCATACTTACCTAGCGACAGTGTTTTCTGCTCAAGAAGAGTTAAGACTCAGGGATCTCCGACCTCATTGCACAGCGAGGACGCGAGCCTCTGCCAAAGGCCTTCGGGTCTATTGGGTTGCTTAATTTTTGATTTATTCCTTTTCGGAGGCTTCATCTTTTTTTTTTTCCATTGGAGTTTGGGCTTTGTTCCGAGGCTTTGAGGGAAAGATGAATTTTTGCACACCCCTTTTTTTTCTTTTTCTTTTCCTCCCCCTTTCCTCGAGTATCGTGGATTTTGGGAATTATGGTGGTTCGGTAAAAAATAATTTCTCACCAGGAAGAGGGGGAAAAAGGGGGTTTGTCGTAATCTTTGCGTGGCCCCTGAAATCATGACTTTGTGGGAGGGGGGTTTTTTTTTTTCCATCGATCCTGCAATCGATCGCTCGGTTATCAGTGTTCTCTTGGCACGTATTTGTCGTAGCCATGTTTTTTTTTTCTTTCCATTGTGAGGCTCAAGCGAGGATGGTCGCTACCTCTGCGTATTGTTCAATGGGTTTATTCTTAAAATTATTTTTTTATGATACTTGCGCATGGCAGTATTGTTGTGCCTCTATCATAGCAGTCACTTTTTCACCGGGACCCCCCCTGTTCCCACCCCTTTCATAGACTGCGGTTCCCGGTACTTGTAAAATATCGTACGTATGGTATCATGGGAGGAAGGGTCTAAGGATTGCTATGAGCCGGAGCCATCTTTCTCTCTATCCCTCTCTCCTTCTTTCCTTCCTCGCGGTGCTCGTGTCCCCGAAGCTAAGAATCGCCGTCCTTTTTATGGAGCACGAGTACTCGGGTGCTGTACTGGTATCATAGAGTTTATACAGCACCCGGGTATGGGTAACTGCTACACATCCGTCGAAAGTGCGAACGGGTATCATACCAATCCTTATCTTGGATATACGAGCATAGCAGTAATAGAGTTTGGGAGGTTTCGCTTCCACAAAGCAGAGTAATTACCTACCGTACTCGTATCCATACCGTATATATATATCCTGCCACCAGCACACAAAACCAGCCCGAAACCAGGGTTCAGCTTGTCACAGCATCCTACATGTACGATATCGTTTGTCGCGCCCACAATAATTATACGTATCCGCAAAAGGAGGGTCGCAGAGCAGAGCAAGAGCCACAGCGCCGCGATTCAGAAGTCGTTGTGTGTCCGTCGGCCCCCGAGTTATCATAACTATCATCGCGTCGTGCCGAGCCATGGATCGCAGTCCGTCCGCCCGCGAACGAGGGTCCCGTAATCACTGGCGATCACTCGAAACGGGAGTACGGGTTGGGTTGGTTGCGCTGCCCGCCACCATCATAATATTATCGTGGTATAAGTTACCGGTATGATACCGGAATAATGTTTCCCGTAGTGTGGATAATAATGTTGGTCCTCGCTTGTCTTGGTCAGGGTTGGTAAAAAAATTATTTGGGGGGGGGGGGCATTGCTATGATAATAATTATTATCATGCGTGGAAAAGTTTCCCACCTCTTATCGTATCATACGGTACGTAACTCATCACCAGTACGCCTGCGGGTACGGTACCTACCTTATCGTATCGTGTCGTATCGTATCGTATACCGGTGTGGTAGGTAAAATGGGTATGATATCATAGGTAGGATTTCTCCGGAATTGTAAAGATGGGTTAAACAATTATTCAGCGGTATCATAACTGTGTGGATTTTTTTATTTTTTTCTTCTTTCTTCCTTTCTGGAAAGCGATTCTGATACTGTGTACTTTTTGGATTTTGGGGGTTTTCACTGCGGTATTCTGGTTTCAGGGAGGAAGGGAGGGGGTGCAAAAGAAAGGTGTCGATTTGAAATATATCACGACGTGGGTTAGCTCAGCGGAAATCTCTTCTCTCTCTCGCTGGTTGGTCTTCTCTATGCGTTTTGGGATACTTTCTAGGAATTAAGGATATGGTGTTCACTTTTGTTTAATTTTTTAATTTTTTAATTTTTATTTAAAAATGTTATTTTCCATAGAGTTTGAGAGAGATTGGAGATTCTCATCCGGTACAGCCCGGATTGAGCTGCAGTCCATGGGATAATTGGAGGGGGTTTCTTGAGTGGAAACAAAATTCGATGGTGAATAAAACTCTGGATTGCCCATTAATCCTCGGCGCTTGATAGAATCTTGCTATGGTATATCAAGGGTGTGATGACAATATGCATGAAGTGGACGGTGAGCTGCGCGGGGGGGGGGAGTATGATAGTATCCGTTTTTTGACCACTCTTAGGGCTCGATAAGATTTTAATAGGACACGGTATCATAATCCTGTGCCTGGCGCAGCCCTTTTGAACCCGCCGAGACGATTTCCGTAGCAAAGGATATCATAGTCGGAATGGGAGACCACCTGAGTATGATATGATATGTGTGCCCAATACTGTATGCAAAGGACCCTCCCTCCCTTCGGGATGAATGTGCCCCACCTTCGTAGAGGCCTCTAGAGCTATTATTGACTAGGCGCTTAGCATCAATTGGATTGGGGAGGATGACGGATTCCGGAATAATCATGTGGTGGTTCCTCTTTGGTATATAATATTAAAAAAAGAGGAAGAGAAAAAAAAAGGATAATCATACTAGAGATGTATTCGGCCTTGAGAAGAATCAGGAAGAGATATCGTATCCCAGTAATGTACGGCTATGTGGCACCGAGTTTTTTTCCCCCGGGCGATCAGAGGGGGAAGATCAGAGGGACTTACTGTATCGGGGTCGTCACGAGAATTTCCCCAAACTGAGATGAAATATCATAGCTCCTGATAGATTATTTTTGCCCTTGTTTGGGGATCCCGGATCGTTCAGGGTCTGCTGGGCGGGCGGGTGGGGTTGGGAAGTACTAGTATGATATATATATATATGCTCAAAAAGAGGGACTCGGGTATGAGGAGGAGCTAAGGAGGCCAGTGATAATATTAAGCCAAAAAGGGGATTGCGAGGGTTCCATACCGATGGATGAGGAGTGGTAGGGAAGGAAGGATTTCGGGGGAGAGTAGATAACTGAGGTCTACACTAACAGTTTGGCATTTTCGTCCTATAAAAAAAGACATCCCTATACTCAAATGTTTTCATAAGTGGCTGCTTAGAATTGAGTGATATAGCCTGCAGTGCTGAATGTATACTCCCTCTACTCTGGCTGTGCGTCTTGCTTTCACGAGTTTCAGTCATAATACCATCGTGCCGGCTCGGTCACGTGCATCGCGCCCTATGCAGCACTTTAAGAGAGTCTCATCAAAGGATCAGGCTACCAACTCCACCGGTCAAACATCGTGTCGTGCGCAGCTGAGCTTCCGTTCTACCGTGTGGACAGGCATAGCCCCAGGGATCTTCCGCAGGTCTCAGGGAGGGCCCCATTAGATTGGGGTCTATAACCCACGATCCACACTTTTTTCACCCAATTACCGATTCCCCCGAACACAAAGGCCACCTTTCCATCTAATACCGTCTAGGGTGGTTTTATCGCAGCTATATTGGACTATTTCGGGGATTGAGGTGTGTGCTTGTGACTCCGCAGGGACTGCGGCGATTCCTTAAGGTGTTCCGAGATCTAGCCCGGATGATCCTGGCGCTGGTTATTTAAGGTTTGGGACCATTATGCAGGGCCCATCGTCAAGGTTGGGTGATGTGATGCAGATGCGGAGTAAGCTTTTCCATGGGGTTTGGATTGGGTAGTACTCTACCGGTACCCGGCGATCTAATGGTGGTGTTTAAGGATACGGCACTTGGACTGTTGGCTATTATGGAGACATTACCACGGCTCCGGGTCGGACAGCTCCCCGGGCGACTTGTCATTTTTCAAGTATTATATCTCTGGCTCTTATCGGGTATCCCTCTGTCTATTGTCATGCGCCCGCTGAACTGGCCGGAGAGCTAATAGTTGGAGTCCCTTTTGGGCCAGGATTACCATTGATGCACCCTTAGGCGGGCGGTGCCTAACTTGCCGACCTTATTGCTCTGTGCAGGAGCTTATGCTTGTCCCGAAGTCTGGTAATACAAGAGCAGTGCATGGCTTTCTCACTCTTGTTTAACCTAAATACTAGCCCACGGCAGGCTCCTTCGAGCATTCACGACGAGTGATATTTCGTGATTCCGGGATTCCTTGATCGCCCTTGGCGTCTGGGGGCTGCGCACCTCCTTCTATGGCCAATGAGATTGGCCACGGGATGATGCATGGTTGTTGCGGCTGGAATCTCGACGGGGGCTCGCAAGAGACTAGGATATCCTTGATACCCGGGCCTCGTCCCCCGCCCTCTAAAAAAACAGGGGAATAGATGGGTGAGCGCATAGTGCGTGTCTGGGCGCAATGTATGACTATCCAGACGAACCATCAACACGATACCCACAGGCACATTAGGCCTCCCCACATCACCACTAGGGAGGTTCCCTCTTTTATTCTCCTCCTATCCACCACCCCCCAAACTCTTTCTCGACGGGGGTTACAATGCAGCCCTCCCCCCCGCTTTTCCTTTCTGCCTCTGATCTCATGCGGCGTTGTCGGAAAGGCGAGTGAGACTACATGAATGAATTCGGCACTTACTCGAGGTGCAGTAATGTCCCCCCACACCCAGCCGCATTGCAGATCACTTGCTTGTTTTTTTTAGAACCGAACTGGTTTGCTGTCTGATATTATTATTTTTCCTCCACGAAAACGAGGGTTCTCGGGTATCGCGCCAAACAGGATAGATCTCGACGCGGAGGGAGAGAGGGATTTGAAAGGGAAAACTAAAAGTACACCAAAAATCTCCGCTGCAATGTGTATTGGAGATGCGGGGAAATTTCGAATATTGTCTCGTATGATATTCTCTCAGCATGAAAGAAAAAAAATTGCCAGCAAGGGAAAAGCCTCGACCATCAGCATTCACGTTCTCCCCTTTTCCATCATTTATCCTTCATTTCGGCGTTACGAGCAGCTTGCCAGCTACCTTGGTAATCGCCTAATTTCTTCTTGAAGGGGGGGATGTTGGATCGGTTGAAGGCGTGCGGTGCTTGTACTTGACTTCCACATTTAGGGGAAGTATATGCTTGTTCGAGGTCTGGTAGCGAATGATGTGGGGAGATAGGACTCTGGGGGTGTCGTACGGTGCGCAGGAAGGCGGGTGGACAAGCCGTTTCGCGTGCTAAATCGTGTGGACGGGGATACTCCTGTCTGCCAAGCGAGCCGATCATTGATTCGCTGAGATTTGAGAGGGATCGAGAGAGTATTGTGATGGTGAAGGCGAGAAATGGAAGGAGAGAGGTAGCAGGAGAGAGGGAGAGGGAAGGGGGGGGGGGGGGGCAAGAGAAGAGGGAGAAAAAGGAGGAATTTACTTATTACCATGCTATCGTACAATTTGTTATCGTTATTACTTTCAGGAAGGGCCCAGGTGGAAGGCTCTACTACCGGTATCTCGATAATAATATCGAGCTCTTCTTCCGTTCTAATTAGGATCCTGCCAATAGTAACTCCACCTACTGCCTACCAGCCCAGGTAAGGGCGCCGGTGGTTCATTCAGAAATTCCATTGGGAGGTGGGAGCTCCCCACTCGACTGCTTTTTCTATCTTTGCGCCCAATCTGACAGCAAAGAAGCCGGAGTATCCCTCTCCTGGTTGGTTTGGAGACAGAGGTCTTCATCACTCATCATCACCATTGGGCCATCAGCACGACAACGACAGCGACAGCGACAGCGACAACGACCGCCGACCACCAACACCGACTCCCACACCAACCCCCGAACACAGTCCCCCTTCCCCTCATCAGATAGTACTCAAGGCCAGCAACCACACTTCACTCCCAGTATCCCACATCAACCATCAATCGCCCCTTGTCCCGTGTTCGCCGTCATCCACCCTTCGCCACGCCAACAGCGCAACGACCACCACCACTGTTGCCACCGCTGCAACCATCAGCAAGAACCACAAACCAAGAAAAATCTCCATTCACACCTGCAACAAACACTTTTGGACTCTCCCCATACACCCTATCCCAAACCTCAACTGAACTATTCAGCTTCATCCTACTGAAGAGAAAACAAGAGAAATAAAGGAAAGAAGAAAGGAATCAAAGGGGGAGAAAAAATAACTAAAACTCAGTGCTCCCCTGCCTCATCGGCTGCCGGATAGATAATGACTATCGACGACCCTGCGTATGTGCTGTCCAAGACTCAGTTCCTCCTGTGCCACACGCTGCCGCCGCAACGGAATCGCTAACTCGTGAACCCCGTAGTCAAAACCAACAACTCCTCCTGCCTGCTCCCCTCACCTTCTTTCATGCCAAAATACCCTTCAAGTGGGTTCCCCTTCACGAGCACCCTTCTCCCTCTTGTCCGTTGAGAATTGACCGCTTTGGTAGGCATTGGCAACTGCGCTCGTTGCTGTGTTCGCCCGCCCCGAATACCCTGTATTACCCTACCGATAACAACGTCTACTCCCTGAATCCGGCAACTAGGAAACGCGAGATCGTGGCCACACTGCCATTCGGCCCGAGATGTATAGGCGCGAAGTACGGTTGGGTGTGCGCCGGTGGCGTTGAGAATGGGCAGTTTGCTTCGATACGTGTGAGGCGGCAGGACAAGAGCCCGGACCAACGACGGGAGGATGATGAAGTCGAGGAAGGGGAGGGAGCTAGGGAGTCTACATCTGGGGGTCAAGGGCGGATAGGCCCCGATATCAGAGTCAGCCAGTTGGGGGGGCTCATTGTGAATTCGGTTACCCTGCATCGACCTCCCTCGTCGAAGAGTGATGACGATGTGTTGGCGGTCCTCACGTAATTCATCTTCTCACCCCGTGCCCTACCCGGTGACTGACGGTTTGCTTGCTCGGATTTAGGAATAACGACAGGACGGTACGGATATTCCATCTGGCTCAAGATAAGGTTCTTACGACGTTACATCTGAGCATTGCCACGAATCATGCCTCCATATCCCCGGATGGGCAGCACCTGGTTGTTGTGGGTGATTCGGAGAAGGTGTATTTCTACCACCCGGCTTCTCCTGCCGGGTCGGGTCCGGGGACCCCCGGCACCGGGATCGGAGAGGCCGGTGCTGAGTCTTGGGTTTTATCATCACATCCTCCATTGACCGCGGGAACGGATGCCTTGATTTCAACGAGTTTCTCCCCCTCCTCGATCCTATGCGCCGTGGCATCACAGGACGGCTCTATAACCATATTCGATACCCGGTACCTATGCCCTAACGCCTATCCCGGGGGCCCGTCCCCCATTGTCAAGAGAATACCCTCTTCACGGCCAAAGACATATGCGGGTGCTGTCAGGAGCGTACAGTTTTCCCCGGCCCCTTGGGATTTGCTGGTTTGGGCCGAGCATTCTGGCCGAATATGCGTTGCGGATGCCAGGAGTAACTTTAGCAAACGACAGGTTGTGGACATTCTCGTGGAAAGGGATGACTTGGTCGAGGCTGAGATTCAATCGGCTGAAGGGGATGATACCCCCCGTTGGCGCGGACGCGAGGGCGCCGCTAGCAGGAGGACCGCAAGGGACGAGGAAGCGGTTGAGGAGGATTCCGTTACGGCTACGGCTGGGGATGATGATGTTCACGCATTCTTGAGTCATCGATTTAATGAACTGTCGGAACTCGTTTCTAGAGTACGAGGGAATTCTCACGAGTGGTGGGCAACCTCAGCATTAAATAACGCTCCTAGTTATGCGACTCCTGCGCGTGCTCCGAATTCTCCCTATACTGCGGCACACCCGCTCACTCGTACAACGACAGCTCCCCAGCCTTCACAACCTATCGCCACAACACAGCCGCCCAATGCCCCTGCGGTCCCAACCACGCCCGCGCTTCTCCGTGATTATCGTGAACGACAACTTGAGCGTGAACGTGCGATGAGACGAAATTACGACCCGCCACGACGTCGCAATTCCACCCACCCATCATACACTGACCAGTCCACATCTACCTCGACACCTTCGGTGCAGTACCCGGTGCCCCTCCCAACCCCTCCTTACCCACCGGTGACTGATGTGAGCGGGGCCCCACAAAGACTCACCTGGAGCCCAACTGAAACCCCAAGAACATCACGGCCAATCGAGGCAAGTCAGGTGGATCACCAGCGAAACAGGGAGCAACTCAACCTGCTAATCGCCGAGGAGCGAAGACAGAGCTACCTGAGGCGGCGCGCAGCAAGCAGTAATGCGGCAGCCGGAATTGCGGATGATGCGGGTGCCGGGTATCGTGAGGACGGCGACGGCGTTGATATCACGGGCTGTACACTGAGCCGTGATGGGAGCAAATTGTACGTGACTATTTTTTCCATTTCCCCTTCCTTTCCCTTTCCAGAATTGGTCACGGGGAGACTGCCCGTGTCAACATGCTGGAGCAATGCCCGGCGCTAACCCGTCCGTAGGTATGTGGCCACCGACACTGGGATAGTGGAATATCACGTCGACATTGCTGGGCGAAAAGTGTTTCCTAGTTATGCTCCTCGTTGAATCCGGTTTCATCCGTCCGTCCATCCATCACCACACCAATTGCTCCTCGACCTTCCTGTGTGGGTAACTTTTTCCTTTTTCTCTCTCCCCCAAGTATTCTCTTTATGAGCCATGACTTTATCAGTTTTCAATTAGCATTTCTATGCATCTGGATTTGACCCTGTCCTTGTTTTTTCTTTTTCCCTTTGAGCTTACTTTTTGTTTCTATCACTTCATACTCCTTCCCCCGAAGGTTGGCTTTGTTTTGGGTTTGGAAAGGTTCATGGCGAAAATGGTGAACGGATTGGGATTTCTTTTTTGGAGAGCGGTTTCTTCCTGGTCTCACTTTTTCATGTCTTTGCCCCACTGCGTTATCGGAAGGAGTGTGCAAAGTGGGGAGATGGTTATCTTTTTTGGTGTTGATCATATCACATTGTTTTTTGTCTCTGGTTTCCTTTCTCACTTTTCCCTTCTTGTGGGTGTTATTCCTGGTATTCCTCTGGCTAGCTGGATGTATAGGATTAATTGATATGGTGGAGGAGTGGAACTGGGTTACGGAACAATAAATGGATGGATGGGAGGGAACGTGATCAGCTAGATATCCTATCATATACAGTACCGGTATGGTGAAGAAGTTTACAATGGCCGAACTGGTCGTAGTGCTCGTTTCATCATACGATGATGATAACGACGACGATGTTCACTCTGGAGTGTTGTGGGGTCCCGTGGATAAGAGGTTTATCACCATCACGATACATGTCTTGGGTAAATCTAGGCAGGCGGTGATCATCCGTTATTCCCGATAGATGAACCAGAGGACCGACCGATCCACTTGCACACTACCAGCCAGCCAGCCAACCAACCAACCAACCAAAAACAACCCGATCATTCCATGTTTTCCCGTTGGAAGAGGGAGAAGAAAAATACTGATAATAAGGAATCCACACACACACACGACAAAACAAGAATGCCGACCCGAAACATGAATACAGTATCACCACCCCCCTTCGTTTTTTTCCCCCTTCCTCACTTTACGAGCAATCATAACGTCTCACTCGCACTCCAGTCAAAACTCCCCAGCGCCCCCCCCCCCCCAAAAAAAAATTAAAAAATTAAAAAAAAAACCATCGCATGGAGATACCGAAATTATCATAATAGCGCTAGAAACCGACGAGACAGAAAGAGAAAGAAAAAAACAACCAACCAATCGATCGATCGATGGATGGATAAATCACCCTATTACACAGTAGAGCACGGTACGAACCAACAAGTGCGAAGCCATGAAGCAGAAGCTGAAATGAAATGAACCAGTCCGCCTGAGACAGCCACCGCCACCACCACCACTGTGGTCGTACTTCTTACTCTTACTCTACAGGCACAACGGGCCGCGTATCATGTATGCGGCCTGTGCTCGGTTCTGCACGATTATGATAGGAGTGCGCACGGTGTGGTGATGGTACCAGTACAATACCGTAGGGACGTTCTAGACCGGCTACTGTATATACCCACCCCTACAGCTACTCCTTTTTTTTTGTTGTTGATGGTGGCGATGGTGGAAAGCGCGTCACAATTTGCCTTCCCCGAGTGATATTTTGTGTTCCTGTTTTGTTCTGTTTTGTTGGAGGTGTGTTGTGTGGGTTATTTCTATTCCGATTCGGAGGGTTTGAGATATCGCTTGGCTTGTTGGAGGTGTACGGTACCGGTACCGATATTTTATCATAGTGGGCTATGGTATGGTATGCTACGATATCACAACTATGCTACCATCATAACAAACGCACCGAGTGAGTGCTTGTGAATGTGGTTTTCGACGATTGTGATGGAGGGTGAGGTATGATACCATACATCCACAAACAAAACCCTCTCATGCACCCACCGCAAAATATCACGTATATAACAACGGTTCTACACTACTGTACTGCTCGTATCGTACGCAATATCGTACTCGTGGAGTACTGTACTGTACTCTACACTCCTCGACACCGAGTCACAACCGCCAACAAAAACCGTCGTGAACAAAAACAAAAAAAACAAATCCAAATCCGGTAAATACCTATGTTTTTTTTTCTTTTTTCCCATCATCTTTTCCCACACACACTTTCTTTTCTTTTTTTTTTTTACTTTTCCTTCCTTTTTCGTGGTTGACTCAACATAACCGCCAAGCTGGATGGATGGATGGATGGACGGACGGACGGACGGACGGGGAAGACGGAAGACCCGAGTTTGTGGAAGGGAGTTGAGAAAAAGGAATGGGTGATAAGTGACGCGTGTGGTGGAGGGTTGCTAGTACTGTGGAGAGGAGAGGAGAGGAGAGGATAGGTATGGTATCATTATTGTACAGTACAGTACAGGTTACTTGGTCTGGTATGGTATCTAGACACACAGCTTTGTATAATACGGTACAGTTACCATATCTTACTGCGTATGTGCGGTACTGTACCGCAGCCTCACACCCCCGCCGGCGGATTCGGCGTTAATGGATCGGCCGGTGCCTGTGCCTGTGCCTGTTACCATACGATATACCGGTACAGTACATGTACCAGTCCCGACAGCGGCCACAACTCAAAGAATACCATAGTCTACAAGTATGATATCGCAGCCTACGACAACCCATCAGGACAAAAAAAGAACGCCTTCCGCCATTCACCGCAATTATCCTCATCATCACCCCTACCGCACCGCCGAACCCGCGGATAAAGAAAGAAAGAAAGAAAGAAAGAAGGAAAGAAGGAAAAAAAAGTCACTACGATATATACGAGTAGCACCGTTACCAACCGGTACAGTACCACAGCAACACTGCTATCCTGTGCTGTGCAGTGCGGTGCAGTGCGGTACCCAGTAAAATCTGTATATCATAAATAATATGAAGGAGAAGGCGGTTCACAACAGCGCTGCGGTACGGGTAGCGGTATACGAGTATATCATAGCTGAACTCGTACGGTAACCCACGCCGGTAAATCGAATCGAGCAAAAAAACCTGGATATGACGGACGGGCAGGCAGGAAGTCGCCAGATCTCGACGTAATCGGTAAGCGGTAAGCGGTGCCGGGACCGGTAACTGTGTTACGGTACGGTACTTTGCCTCGAGCCCTTCGTCGCCATCTATCTGGACGATTGTGACAATGGGGTTCGAAAAAAGTTAAATCATCTCCCGTGATGTGCGAGACATCTCTCGGCGAAGAGTTGCCATACTCGGTGTTCTATGGTACGGTAGCTACGAGTACTGTGCGATACGATACCCGCCACAAACCAACAATCGAAATGGACTTACGACGGACACCAGCATGAATGGATGAGTGAATGAAGAATGAGATACCACAAGTGTCAGAAAGGAATCAAAAAAATCCAACACCACCCGATTCCGGTAACGGGGCCGGGGGAATGGAAAATCCGTGGGGGGGGGTTTTTTTTCTTTTCAGCCTACATTCCTACTGTACTGTATTATACTCTCCATTAATGATGATGATATTATTATTATATTCGTGGTGGTTGGTTGGTTGGTTGGTTTGTTGGTTGGTACGGTATGATAGGTAGGTAGCGTGATGATGGATGCTGTATGGGGGTGGGGGTGGGGGGATGAGTGAGAGAGAGAGAGAGAGAGAGAGAGAGAGAGAGAGAGAGAGATACGA
>LN891133.1:160401-182345 GCA_900010015.1 Tuber aestivum | reverse complement strand
AAGAAGGGAAAAAGAGAGAAGAAAAAAGAAAAAGAAATATTTCCATCTTCCCTTCCCTTCTTTCCTTCTAGCGCTTCCAGCTTTCTTTTTCCTTTTCCCCTGTGCTTCTGGCAAACAGGATAAGACGGTGTCTCACATTACATTTTCGGATTTAATCAGTGAGCTTTTTCTCCATGAGGCGAGCGGGCAGGTAGGTATGTAGGCAGGCAGGTATCATAGGTACAGTACGGTAGGTGGAGTGAAACAAACCCCCTCCTCCCCCCCTATCTAAGGGGGGGAGGAAGGGGGGGAAACATTTCCGATTTCCAAGGTCGAGATCCGAACGAGCAGAATAAATAAAATGAATTAAAAAAGAAAAAGGCTATGATTCGCCATGTTTTGTCCTGACTGCCCTTCACTGTCCACGAAATGCCATACCGGTTACCGCACATAAGGGTGCGGCTCACGTGGATGGACGAATCAAATTAGCCTAGCCTCGCTTGGCTAGTTGGCAGGCGGGACAAGAGCTGTCACGGCACACAATCTACCGCAGCGTGCACCCTTGACTTACCGTACCCTTGACTTACCGTACCCAGCTGGAATGCTGGCATCTAGCCGCCCCTCGAGAAGGAGAAATACGACCCCCAAAGCAGAATCGGTCCACTTCGCCTATTTTAGCTCAAAAGCTTCCGCGACGAAAGGAGAAGTGGAAAATAATAATAAAAAAGGGAGTTCCTCTACCGGTACCACAATCGCGCATACACCGCATGATAATAGCGTGGATGGGGGGGGGCCGCTCCGTACCACCCCACACCATACAGTAGAGTTGCCGCACGAAAGGGGGCGGAAGCTTGCGACAGACGAGACAAAGCCACGTTCATGCTCACGCTCGCCAGGGATTGGAGAGAGGGTGAGCGAGTGGGCGAATGGGTGAGGGAGAGAAGGGAGATGAAAGTGAAGGAAAGTGAAGTCAAGTGAAGGCAAGGGAAGGGAAAGGGTACGAGCACTGTACAGTACCGTACGGTACCGTACCGCATCGTAACTCGATGCATGATCTGCGGAACATTTCCCCCTCTTCCTGCGACAAAACCATGGCACTCTACAGTGCAGGCATTGAGGGGTATGCACCGCAGTAATGATACGGTACCCGGATACCCCACGGCAGATATCGCAGATAGAGGAGGAGATGATGGCGCGCGGGAAAGAAGGGTACGAGTAGAGAAAAGAAAAGAAAAAAAGGATGTTTCAAAGATAAAACTTCACGATACGAGATAGCGATGCTGGCATAGTACTTGAGGCTACAGCAATTACCGGTCAGTATCATTATCACCGGGGGGGCGTGTGAAGCAAAGAGCGAGTGAGAGTGAGAGTGAGTGAGAAAGAGGAAGGGATGTGTGTGTGTGTGTGGATGTGGAAAAGGATAGCGCCAGGACGGCTACCGGTAGTAGTATCTGAACCAGAAGAGATAACGATGATGATGATGATGATAATGATGATGATCGCTTTTAGATCATGGTGCACATACATACATACATACATACATCCGAGGCTGAGGAATAAAAGAGATACTTTTATACAATAATACAGTAGACTCCCTCCATCATACCGCATGCACGAAATGCCGTGTTTGACAGCGGGGGCGCGTCGGTGTACTCGTACAGTACCGTACAAAAATAGAAAGACTCTTGAAATGGTGTGTGGTGGTGGTGAGATTTGGAGTTTCCTTTTTTTTTTTCCTAATGTGAAAACCGGAGAAGGATCGAAACCGAGCAACCGGTGCAAAGAGAACACCGCGGTAGGGTACAGTATCATACCCGCCATTGTCAGATGGGGATATAATGTGAGTGTGTGGGGTGGGTATCGATGATATGATGCTATGATATTATGATAAATAGAAAATGCCTGGCAGGTTCATCCCCCCCCTCTTCTTCTTCTTCTTCTTCTTCTTCTTCCTCTTCCTCTTCCTCTTCCTCTTCTATCATACCCAATATAATAAATATAATGGTTACCGGTAAACCACGATAACCGTACGGTACTGAAATCGCCACATGACCTTGGATTCCATGATACGCACACGTCGGTAGAAAGAGAAAAGAAAGATCCGAGAGCAGGACAGCTTATGATATTCATCTCCCGTACCGTATCTATCATATATATCCTGGCAACTTAACCCCCCCCCCACCACACACACACTACAGTACAGTACTGCTTCCTCGAGATTTTTCCCCACACACACACGCACCCTCACGGACAGCGGATCGCCTCCTGGACCGTGCGAACTATGGCCAGCTAGAACCAGCTGAGCGAGAAGGAAAAGGAAAGGAAAGGAAACCCCAACCTAGTACGGTATCCCATGATATGTAAATTACCTAGTGCTGGTAGAGTACCACCCCACAACTCCGAAGGTATCGAATGTATACCATACCAACCACGGGTTATAGTACCGACACCCGATCCCATTTCTTCCTCTTCCTCCTCCTCCTCCTCCTCTTCTTCATGGTACGATATAGTACAGTACAGTAACCGAAATACGGGTTTTTGTCAGGGGAGGGGGGGAGGAACAGGCTAAATGGACACTTGTACCGTAGTCATATATACACTCGTACTGTATATAGTACTCGAGTATAGTATATAAATCATGCACATACTTGTATATTTCTCAGAGAATGATATCCTTGTCCGTCACTCGCGAATCGTCATTTCGAGTGCTTTCCTCTTTTGGGGCCTTTTTCCTTTCTTTTTTTCTTGCTAACTAGTGCTGCTACAGTAACCGGTAACCTAGCGGCTGCAACTGGTATTATTATGATACTTGTAGACTGCTATCTCGCAGCAGGAGATCTCTCCTCTCCTTTCTTCTTCCCCTGCTTTGCCTTGCTCTCCCCTACAAGTAGTCGGCGACTTGTATCGTATCGTGTCGTATCGTGTCGTATCCTGCATACCGTATTGTGCGAATACTCTGCTGTACAGTATATACCCGCCCGCTGCTCGCCTTGCCCGGTACGATACAGTAGATCTAATCTACAAGTAGCAGGGATGGTACAATACAAGTACCGTACCGTACTGTAAGGGGTGTGTGCGCGTCTTGGTTGTTTTTTAGATTTGATCTCTATCTATGTTCCCCCAGTTTGTCCGTATGTGAATGCGCTCTCTCTGGAGATGGTACGGTACTTTTGTTATTGTTGTTGTCATTGTTGGTCTTATTATCGTTGTTGTTATTATTGCTCCGTTTTTTTATTATATCGTACCCCGGCTCAGCCCTGCTCGACCCGAGCGCAGGAGATTGCGGTACGGTGCTGGTACTTGTATCTACTGTACTCGTACTGTATCATACCGGTACGGTAGGCTGCAGCGGATTGGACTGCCGAAGCCTTGTTACTAGTACTGTACTCTAGTACCGGTACCGTACCGTGTGTAGACTCGTAACTGTCCAATACGGTACCGTGATATGCGGGGCCTTGATAGAAATTGTTGTTATTACCGGTATTATCATTATTGTTTCCCCCCTTTTCTCCTTCTCCTTCCCCTTCTTCCCCTTCTTCCATGCACGCATAAGATGCAGTCGCGCGTAACAGCCCAAATACCGGTACACAGCAGTTCGGTAATGATTGGTCGAATCTTGGTAACTCCAGCCTATTATCGGTATACAAGCCAGTCAACCGGCGCCCACCGTGTACTGTACGAGTATTTGGGCGTTCCCCCATCTTACCGTCAAAGCTCCTTCAGGCCTCTAATCCCCGCATCCGGAGATATATATATATATATATAATATAAGGAGAAAAAAAACCCTCGGGCAGGAATGGTCTTCACCTGACGGGGCAAGGCGTAAGCCAGCTGAACTTGTCAGTTATACATGCGCTAGTACTGTACGGTACCCTACCGTGATCTGGTCAATATTTGCTCATCTAACCTGTTGCAGTCTAGCTCAGCTCCGTCACTCACCCGATACTTGAGGAGTGGATTGAACGAGTCAAGTACTATAATGTACCCGACTCGACCAGTACCGGTACTCGAGCACTCGGGTACATACCAGGTACGCCCCCCACTCCACTTGTGCAACTTGTGGCCATGTACTAGTACTGTACTTGTACCGGTATGCGGTGCGGTACACACTGTAGGATCGACACGTTAAGGTTTTGGCGAACACGACATCGCAAGGTAGGTACAAAGTACAGGTAGTGTAATGTAACGCCATCACTTGGTCGAAGCTTCTTTCCTTCCTTCCTTACTTCCCTCCTAGCCTGCGCCCAGGCGCACACAGCAGGCCATTTTTCGTGTGGGTGGTGTGGATGTGTGTGCGAGTGTGTGTGAGAGAGTATGTCGCGGCTTTCTAGTAGTTTCCGCTATGCAGGTGGGTTTGATGATGGTGCTGGAGATGAGCGCGCGCCTCCCCACCAGGCTGGGGGACTGAACTGCTATAATTAGATTGGATTCTGTTCTTCTCCTGCTTCTTCCTCTTCTTTCCCGGCTAGTTTTCTGGCAAGGTCGGGTTTCTGTCTTGTTTTGTGTCTTCTGCAGCTGGGGTCGTGAACGGACATGGTGTCTATCGTGCGGTAGGGTTAGGCAGGGTAAGGTAAGGTAGGGTAAAAAAAAAAAAAAGTAGGATGAGGCGAGGTCATGTAGGTAAGACGGATTTCACGGATGAATATTGCAGAGGAAGGAGGCTGGAGGCTGGAGGCTGGAGGCATGTATGGTGGGTGGGTGGTGCATCATACGGGTATTGTTCCTGCCGCTGCTGTAACGAGGATGGTTCACCATGGACAGGAGTGAAAGTGAGTGAGCGAGCGAGACGAGCGAGCGGAGAATCCCACATTATTTCCCAATACGGTGCGGAAATGCACCGTACCGGTGTACTGTATGGTGGATACCGGTAGCTCCACTGAGCCTAAATCACAGCCGTACACCATCCGGTACGGCACTTGCTTGCCTACTACGACCCACTCAGCCACCCATCCATATATACCCATCCACGGTATCCGCCTATCAATTGTTTCCCTATGCAACGCCCAACGAAACTGTCTAGGCACAAGGCGAACCGACCCACTGTAAAAAGCGTCACAGCCGGGCTGTTATATCAGGATGGCTAAGCCGGAAACGGGCTAGAAACCCCATCTCACCCCACTGAGCAAGAGCCGATACCATAGATGCAAGTACCGCGAACGGGACAAATACTGCAGATACGCTATAATAACGCTGAGGCTGATGTCGCCGACACATGCAACCGGCGAGCGAAATTCAATCAATCAATACGAAGGGTTCAAAGCCTGATAGAATAAATGAAATAAATAAAAATAAAATACGAGTTTTACCCTACCACTTGCCAAACCAGCAAGCGAGCCGGAGACCTTTTCACAGTACCGGTAGAAGAAAGCGGAAGCAGCCGAAGATACTGGAGCGCGCGCCTGGGAGGGAGAGGGGGGGGGAGGAATAGTAACGAGATCTACTCTGGGGCGCGAGGAGAGGGGGGAGGCTCAGCCATAGGCGAGTACCGGTACTCGTGCAGTATGATGTTCCCCAGCCAGCAGAGAGGTAATTAGATTGGTTGCCGTGCTGTACCGGTGCCTGTACGAGTACTCGAGTACTGGTGCTTACGATGGTTGCCAGGACGTCCCCCCACACGGGCCCGCCCGTCCTGGCCGGGAAAGTGTTGTACTCGTACTATGCTGGTACTCGTACCATACGGTTGACGAAAAAGTATGCATCGTCCATGCCAAGCCATCTCTCCACAATCAATAAGCCGGAGAACAGAACGGACCAGAACGAAATGCCGTATCAAAGGCCCCCACAATTGATGCCACCAATCCAACCTCTCCCATAACCGCCCGTAGGTAAGAGTGCGGTATCATACTGGTATAGAACCCGTACTATAAAGGTGAGTGGGTACCACAAAGGGCCAATGAAGAAACAGCCAAAACCACAATTAGCCAACAACGCCACGCCCGAAATCGCAACAGCCAAAAAAAGAGCTCGCGTGGCCACAGTATGAGTACCGTACTCGAGCGCCGTGGCCAGTCCAAACGCGGCGCCCTCCAGTGCTACGGTTGTGTGAATATCGGCTTGTGCCACAGAAGGAATCTGGAAGCCTGAAAGCCTTCGAGAACACAGTATTTCCCTGCCATCTCACGTATGCGTGTATGCAGGCAGGTGGAATCTTACATTCGCGGAGAAATTTTGTCCTCCGGGTGGCGGCTGGCTGACGCGAGGTCGGTTTCGAAAGGCGGATGGTATTGCAACGACGGGTCCCGTCCGGTTCTCGGGATACCGGTAGGGGCGAGTATTAAGACACGCAGGGGTAAACGCCCGCGAGGTGAAAATGCACTCATTCATTGGCTTGGACATTCCGCCGGTAGCGCTATTGTCACTTTCGGGTATCCTTGTTGGTTGGTCTCGATCGTGAATGAAGGAACTCTTGAACTGGTACTCGAGTACAGTACGGTACGGTACCGGTAGTCTACTGTTCGGTGCTGCGGTCGCATCGCATCACACAAACTTACCCCCCCTTGCGGTGTGGATGGGGGAAGGGAAGGGAAGGGTCGTTCGTACCGTACTTGTACAGTACCGGTACTCCATTCCAGATTAGCCCCTGTTGAGAGATGCACTCGCATCTGTTGCGTAACGTGTCAATGCTCTTCCCCCTCCTTTCCTGCGGGTACGGATAAACTACCGGTTGCGCGGCCGAGTCAAGGTCGCGCGACATTAGTCATCTGCCAGCCAGACGGGGGAGCAAAGACGGTCTACGATACTGAGTACCCTATCCATTTGCCTGACTCGCCCACTGACCAATTTCTGTGTCCGGGTGTGCCGCTCCAGCCAACGGGGGAAGAGGAACTCAAGTGCTCGTGTATAGGGTATTTCTCACAAGTACCGTACCTGTACCGTACTACGATACCCCTATTCCCGGGTTGCCTGGAACAGTAGAATCATTTGCCAAGAGCACTAAGGCTCGGTTGGGCAGGACTTAGCTGCATCTGGCCTGAGGGCTGGATTTTTCACTCCTTTCGGTGCTCAAACGACCCAGCATTTGGGTCGGCTTCAATTTCTTAGAAAATCGCAAAACCTAAATCGTTCCAAAAAAGGCTTAGCGTTCCCGGCGATGGATTATACTTTCCCGAGGGATAGCGATTCAACTCTTCCCATGTGGGGCAATCAGCACAAGCACGGTACCGTGCGAATGTCGCAGTGAAAGAGTGAAGGGAAAAAGAAAACAAAGCAAGAGAAACATCCTTGCACTAACTGGTACCGTACTCGAGTAGAGTTAAGCTATCAATGTCATATCGCGAATACCGTACTCGAGTACCCGTACTAGCAAGCAGGTGAATCGGTTCCTTTACGGCCCGCCCCGATGACGGGGGTTGCCTGCCTATTCTATGCGGTCGCGCACCCCACGTGGGACTGTAACAATCTTTGTGGTTTGTTCCACTACTTCCCGCATTCCCCCCAAGCAGCCCAACCAAATCAGCCATCCAGCCAGATCATGGACCAGCCAACCAGAACCTCAAATCACTACCACAATCTCAATCGGTGATTTAGTTCGCTGGCTCATTCGCTATCACCGTCAGCCATCTCACCAGAATGGCCTCTTCTTCTGCTCATTCTACTTCCCCAGTTCAAGTAAGGTACGGTGCATCACACCGCACCATCGCACGGCACCACCACCATGGTGTTGTAGGATTTCGATTAGTGCGCCGTTACTGCGCAAAAAAATAGAAGATGGAGAAACACCTGCCATGCTTGAGTTCAACTAGCTCGTACGAAGCGATCATCATCAAGCATCTTACAAAGATCCTTCGGGTCCATTTCGATTTCGTACAACTATGGCTTTTTTTCTTTTTCTTTTGGACGGGCAGCTGTCTGTCTCTTTCTCTCTCCCCGATCATATCGTGTCTGATGTGTGTGCTGTGCGGCACGTTCACCGATGGTTGAAGGGCAAGTCGTGCAGAGCAAAAGGGCCGTACTTTTGCTGTAAACTGTAAGGTACGCACTGAAGGTCTGTACTTCAAACGTGAGGCGTCCGCATATCCACCCACCCACTCAGTCTTCCCGGGCCCCCGCCCAGGAAGACTCCGCTGATGCTTTCCGTGTTCTTGTCTTTCTTTCCTTTTTTTTATATTTTCTTTTTGCCTTTTTGTGCCCTCACTGCGGTACGGTAGGCTCCTGTCTCGCTCCTTTCTTCTCTTTGCTCTTTCCTTATGAATATTAACGTACCGGTACTCGTACAATTACCTGCCGTGATCACTGCCTCACGGGATTTGCTCGCTCGAGCAATCACGGTAAGGCAAAAAACTTATCAAGATTCCCTCTCTCCCGTACCAGCCATAGTATCATGGGTATGTGTGATATCGCGTGTAGGTCGGGAGTCTCTCTCGTTTAGCCCCTTCCCTTCTCATAAGTACGGTACCAGTGAAAGGGCAACCGGGGGGATGTGATCATCCAACTACGGTACCCCAACTAACCACCTCACACTTTCAAATCCCTGTTTAGGATACCGTCCCCATTGATTCACTGGGTGGTTAGTCTAGTTTGAAATTTCACAATCCAACGCTGGATAAGTTAAGTCGAAATAACCCCTACCGCAGGAGCTGGCAGAAACTTTGACTCAAAGGTCATTGGAACTATTTCCCCCCCTTCTGTTTCTTGCAAAAAAGGAAAAAAAAAACCCCATCCGCCGGAGAGGTGGATGGATCGCCGCGATAGTAAGTGGGGGTCTAAAACCCTACTTGAAATATGGAGGCTTGGGCACATGCTTTGATTGCTTGATTGCTTGCCATCTTATTAGCTTCCCTCTCACCACCATTTAGTTACCGGCACAGCAGGGTATCATGCTGCTTTATTTTTCTCACGTGGGGAGGGAGCGAACCCCGCCAAAACCATAGCTAATTCTACCAGTAGTTAGGTAGATACATATTCCTGGAGTAGCACCATTACGACCACGTTTTGGTAGGGTGCCGGTACAGTACTCGTACAGCGAGTGGCTCATGTCCTGGTATGTACTCGAGTACTCGAGTACACGGTTTCCATATATTTTTTTTTTCATTGTGAGGGGCTGGCAGGCATCTTCCCCTTCACCCCTAAAGTCTGGGCGATGCGCACCGTATCCGTGATACGGTGCAATCTGGTTGGTCCCGTAGTAATATTCCTCCTACGGGGAACTATGCGAGTCCGTATACGGTAGCGCTATGTGGTAGAGTGCTGGGGACAAGTATGGATATGGATTATAGGATATGATGGAGAAGTCAACTTCTCTCTTTTGGGGTGGTGGTGAACGGACCCTTCGATCAGAGCCTCGAAGCGAAACCCAGAAACGAGTTCAGGGATACCTGTACGGTTGTTGCTGCCGTATGATAGCCCTGCTCGCTTCAGGAAAAACTTGATCAATGTTTAAAGGTTAATTTGGAGAGGAGCGTGCCGTCCTGTAGCCTCTGGTAATATCCAAGACAAAAGAGAGAGCGATGGTGCGTACGTGAGAGAGACAGAAAATCGTCCGAACTTTGGGGCGACATGGTTTTACGATACCTGTCACTCTGTCTCCCCCTACCCTACTCCAGCACTGTACCCACTATGGTAAAACATGCAGTACTGTTTCGTAATGGTGCCTCGGTGGTGATGATAATAATAATAACTAATCCAAGCAGACCGTTTTTTGTCTTGTCTTTGCCTCGTCTTGATTTATCACTTGTTTCTCGACAGCCCTTCCCGAGGCTCCTTCATCATCATCATCCTCATCCCATCCCCCCCCTAAAACTAGGTGGATGCAGACGCGATGGTTGCCTACCCTATGCTCCTCCTCATGCCCCCTCTTGGGCAACGAGGATTGCCAGCCCTCTCGCTGCTCTTTCGTGCTTTCATAGACACCAAATTGGGATCGGAATATAGATTAATCATCGATGCCCGGGTCCCAGAGCAGACGGAAGTCGGGGAGCCAAGCCGCGGATAAATATCGTTAACCTGCAGACATCTCTGTTGCTGCAGGCCGCCCATAACTGAAATATGATACACCGCAGAGGCGGGCTCCATTTTTCTGGCGCTGTCTCTGGGTCAACTCCCCTTCCCCCTCGTCTGGGGATTCGGCAACACCGAATTCCATCCTGCAACCTCTTCTTTTCTGACCATACAGAACCCAGAGAATCGACAGGGGCACAAGGAGGGCGAAATCCAAGAGAAGGATTATTTGCAGGGATGATTTCTTGGGAGCGAGCTGATTGGCCAGATTCTCGCTCACCCTTGTAAGGTCTTCCAGGTGGAAGAAGAGAGATGTTGCGAAATGGCCTAAAGTAGCAAAACGGGAATTTTGGAGGATATTTCCCCCCCCCCCAAAAAAAGAGGAGGGGATGGTGATGGGAAGGGAGGGGTGGAGAGGAACAGGCTCGTATCAATCTGGCGCAGGGATTTCGTTCTTTCCTGCGCTACTGGCATCACATCCCTCCCCTCTCCTTTTCTCGTTCCTTCATTTTTTTTTTTCATCCTTTACCCACCCCCCTCCTCCACATTAACCCCAATCCCTATTCGCGCTAGCTCCCAACCTTGTTCTTTTTATAACTCCCGATAACTTCTACGGGGATCTTGACGCTATTTTTTGCCTAGCACCTCAGTTTGACGAAAGAGAGACTTGTACTCCGTATGCTGATTCTCATACCCTCTTTTCCGCCCCTCTAATCGCATAGAAAACGCAGGAACATCAAGCGGGACCCCGGCTCCAATCCCCCTCCCCCCCTCTCTTCTCCCCCTCATCCGCTCTCCAAACCCTAAGCGCACTGACTTGCAGTCCCCATCCTAAATGGGTAGGGAAATGAAAGGTGGTGGGCTAGGAGGGCGCAGGGCATGCAGGAAGGCAGATTTGGGGCAAGATGAATCCGATGGAGAGGTAGGTAGTCTCATAGCAGGAAAAGGACAGAGGTAAGTAAGCACAAATGTTAGGTAGTCTGAGTCGACTAGGGGCAAGGAGGGGTTTAGGAGGGGGGGGGGTGAACGAGTACAGCAAGTGATGGTGGGAGCGGATGGGAAAGGGGAGTCGAGAGAACCTGGGGGAGAGGAAGGGGGTGTGAGGAGAGCGTGAGCTCGGACTATGTAGAGGCCGTGACGGATCTTTTTGAATAGTTCGATGCCCAATAAATTAAGTCTTCTTCCCTAAGGCATCAGTCACGACTGGATCTTGCTATCCACAGGCTGGTACGGTGACTTTTTTCTCGAAAGTTCATCAGCCATCTCAGCAGCTTGCCTCGCAGCATCCGATATCCCTTTCTCTGATATTGTCGAACTGGATCTTCGAACGGACGCCGTTTTCGTCTATTCAACCTTCCCCAGACATATCCACCAGTGTCTTGGAAAGCTTCAAAAGAAGAAAAAGAAAAGAAAATAAAAGAAAACCTTCCTCACTGCCACGATCTTTCTGCGGCACGTTCGTTATCCCGCGTTGGCTTGAACCGTTAATTGTTGTTGAAGATTTTATATATATATCACGACATCCTTTCCCACGCTTTGGGATATCAGTTTCTGGTTCAGCTACAGCACCCGCTCCCTCGCTGCTTAACCCACAGCTACCGCCCAGCTCACCAGGCATCACTCATTTCACCCATTCGGTCACCTATTATCCATCCAAACAGCTGACAGAGGCAGAGAAGAGGGAGAGAAAAGGGTCACAAAAAGCAATAATTTTTTGAGTAAGAACGATCAGCCCGCTCTTCCCGCTGCTCAATTTCCCTCAACAGGGCCAACCAAAGAACCGTCCCTGTCATTTCGCTTGGTAGTTTGCTGGGCCTCCTACCTGCTTACCTCTTCCATCTAATACCCTTATTGGCTTTTTTTTTTTTTTTTTTTTTTTCATTTCAAACTCCAAGAGGACTCTCTGGGGATCATAACCTCTGATTCCTGTCCTCCTGTCTACCAACGGACAGACGTGCATAATAATCGGGACGCACCACATTTTCATATTTTTCTTATATATATATATAATTTTTTTAATCTAACCCCCTTTCTTTTTTTTTTTTTTTTTTCCCCTTCCACTCTTCGCGAGAAGACGCGTTGGGAGACCCTTCGTGTTAGGGCGCGAAACATTTGTTTTCTGAACCTGGATCGCTTCCCTAGATAGGCCGACATATACCGACACCCCGACCCTAGGCTCAGCCGCCCTAAAATACCTCGCCCACCCCCACCACTTGGAAGACCCCGTTCGCTCCACCGCAAAGCAGCAGCATCAATCCAAGGAGCTACGACTATTTACTTGCTCACATATCTTTTTTATTTTTCTTTCTTTCCGCTTCCACGCATTATTCGGAATTTACAGGCTTGCATCTGCTCCAACTACGCAATCGACCTCCGCAACGAAAGCCTTTTTCGAATCTCTCCAGTACCGTATCGTACCCGTATTTGGAAGGGAACCAGAGGATTTTTTTTTGCTCCGAGTTTCTTTCCTTCTTTCTTTTTTCTGCTGTAAGTACAGTGCGCTCTTCCTCATCTCGTCGATCGAATCCAGACCAGTCTAGTGGCCGTTACCTCTTGTCTGTTTTTGAATCTTTATTTTGTTTTTTCTACCATGCCCATCGCACTCCTATACACTTGCCCTACCTATCAGGCTGGGGTAGAGTCCCGGATTGTTTAGCATCATGTCCTTTCATCTGGTTGGCTGCGATCATTTAGTAGTGGGTTCGGGCATTGGATAGTGGTTTAGATGGGTTAGCAGCTCTGAGGGTGGTAGCGGGGCAACGGGGTATCAGTTTATGTGGGTTGGAATAGTAGTGGGGGAATGGGTTGCATGCAGGTTGGGTTCTGAGTGGTAGTGGTGGTGGTGGTGTGTGTGTGTGTGGGGATTGTCTATTTTTTTTATTTTTTTATTTTTTTGAGGTTTTTTGGGACTTCTCGGGCGAACGAGACGAGCGATCTCTGGTGAAGGGGGAAAGGACTCTCAACTGACTTGCAATTTACGGGCTTTCTTCCAGGGTTCCGCGCACTTGGGACACCGAGCGAGACGAGACGGACGCACGCACGCAACGCAACGCAGCAACGCACGAAACGCATCAAGCAGCCCAGCCCAGGCAGCCCAGGCAGCCCAACCCTTTTTATTTTACTCTTTTTGCCCTTCCCCCCCCCCCCACCCTCGTGAGGGAAACAGAAAGGAAGGGAAAAAGGAATAAAGTATAAAAAAATAAAAATAAAGGAAAGGCGGAGAGGAAAAGTTTACGGTAGAAGGGAGAGGAGAGAGAAAGAGAGAGAGAGAGAGAACTCAACACTTCAGACTGAATAGACGCACTCAGCCAACCCTCACCTCACCCCTCCCTCCCTAAACCTATTTAATCCTTTCCACTGGCTGTCTTGTGGTCATTGCGCCCAGGCGCTGGAACTGCATTGCAGATGAACAGCAGTGAGTATTATTCCCCTCCGTGATACGGTTCGTTTCACTGTCTGAATTCATCGTTTTCCATTCACAAATTTTTTATTATTTTTATTTTTATCCTCTGTTCCCTTCATTCCTGTTGCTTCTTTGGAGTTCGATTTCCCTGTTCCTTGTTGGCGGCACATCAGCAGCCAGCAGCGGAATGGGGAGCGAAAGAGACATCGGGGCCTGCAGAAGCATAAGCATACGCAGCTCATACACTTCCTCACCTTCCATCCACTGGTTTCTCCCGCCCGCAGCTCTTCATCATTTCGCTTTCCTCATTCCTTGCTTTTCCTCGACACCCTTCATCCCTTCCCTTTCTTCCACCACTGTTCTCCGGCAGCTTCGACTCGGATACAGCTGGGCCAGACCATACCGACAGCCGGTATTGCATGCACCCTTCAATTAGGTGTTGTTTTCCTCTGGTTGCCTGCCTTCCTGTGTCGTCCCCCGCTATCTCCGATGCAGGCAGCGCGGAAAGAGTGATGCCTAGCGAGAACTGCACGTGCATGGTGGGGCAGGAGTAATTCCGCTTCACCCAGTTGAGTCGAGCTCGAGTCCGAGATCTGTACTGTATCCTGTCTGTACCGTACCGTATTCCACTGTTCGCCTCGCTCTTTTTGTCACTCAACTCACGCATTCGCTCTTCGTTTTTTTCTATTGCCCATTTGTATCTACCTATCCACTCTTTTTCCCCTTTCTCCTGTCACTCTTCCATTCCTCCTTTCTCTGTCTGTCTGTCCGTCTGTGCTGCGCTGCACTGCACCGGTTTACACACCCAACGCAATACATCTATCTGCAACTGCAACCGCAACCCAGGTGCACAGCCATCCGAAGACGAAGACGAAGACGAAGACAGAAAGAAAGAAAGAAGGGGAGAGGGAGAAAGAGAGAGAGAAACAGAGAGTAGGAGGGGAAAAAAAAGGGGGAGAGGAGATTCACCCCCTTGGGCATTCTTTTTTCTCTTTTTTTCCTATCATCTCGCATTATTTCGTTTACATCTCTGGAGTTACGCTGTCTCCTATTTCGTGTTTTACCCATTGTTGGCTTCTCTGCTTCTCCTTTCGATCCGCCCTGCTCCCACTACTGCTGGGTGTGTGGGGTTGGCAGTGTGTCTGCGTGCTGCATATTATTTCGGCTAGCAGTCTGGCTAACAGCGATCTTCTCTTTCCTTGTGGGCTGCACAGGATTTGGTCCCGTTCAAATGTCACCCAAACCCGAACCTCTCGACACTTCGAGCTCGGCCGTGCAACGAGATCATCCTATCTCGCACTCGCGCCCCGGTCCCGGTGCCAGTAATAGTCGGTTTAGTGCATCTCTGCCCGCGCTGCAGGATCCACGGTGTGTGCTCTCCATTTCGCTGTTTCCCTCCATACCTTGCCTATATGCCACAATCCACCTATCAACCTTATCCAGCCCACCCGCAACCACACTCCTTATTCTCCTTCCCACTCCTTGATGCCGTCGTCGCTTTTCGCGGTATTGAGTCCTGTTGGTTTCTCCATCACGCGACTTTCTGTTCCTCCTCAGCCATGTTTATTTCCTCCCCGGAACGAAGCTGACCACGATTCTCCTCTCGCAGATACTCAGCTACTAGCAGTTCTGGCTACGACTCTTCCAGCCCCACGTCGGCTGCTTCTTCAATCGCCTACTCTCCATTCCCAGGCGCCTTCCAACACACTTATCCCACGAGTGCTTACCCCATGAGTTCCGATTCACGATCAAGAATCCCTCCAATGTGCGTGGTTGTGCAATTCCTGTTGCCTTTGAAGAAGAAGTATTACTTACACAGCTCTCTTGTAGGCAAAGTCCTACTTCTGGTATGGGTCCGCACAACCGCTCCTCCTCGGGCAGCACGAAATCTGTCTCACCCTCACTTGGTTCGTCCGTGAGGGCAGACTATGCTACATCCACTCCCCATCTTGGACGCCATCTTCCTTCTCGAGGATCTCAGCCGGATATTTTGGCACCACCTCATTCCCCACTGGCGCCAACTAGCCGTCCTCTGGAATCTCCCGCAATCACCGTTTCCCCTACCGTCGGTACCAACCTTGCTTCGCCATTACCGGGGCAACATGACCCTACTTCTAATGGTTTGGGCGTCAACTCTGCTGGCCCTCCCCTGGGGGAGACTCAACTCATCCATTCACTCACTTCGGCCGATGGACACCTCGTCCGGCCAGAGATTCACGCTCGTGTGGACAAGGGCTTCTTCCTCTCCGAGCGGGATTGGACGTGCTACCGACGCAATTACTTTTCGGTGATTTGCTCCTACAGCCTACAACCCACCACTTATTCGCTGCCGTTGTACCTGAGGAGAACTTCAGGGGGGCCCACAGAACACGTTCTCGCTTTCGCCATGTGCATCTCTGCAGTGGTAGACGCACCGGGTGGAAAGGTTGTTGATCTTGTTCAGCACACTCCTAAACGAGACAAGGGCCCACAGCACAAGCCAAATAGGATAAAGCTTAGCCCCCAACCGACTGGGGGGATGGCGTTTGCCGCCTCGAGTTCGAGCCCTGTGCTTCAGCAGCAGGTGCACTCGCCCCAGGCGGGATCTTTAGACCGCGAGTACAGCTTCCCGCAACAGGCCCAGCAGCAGCAACACATTGCCGTTTTTGACAGGATCCAATTCAAGTCGGCAACGGCCAACAACGGTAAGCGACGGGCCGCCCAACAATACTACCATTTAATTGTCGAGCTTTATGCCGATGTCGGTAGCCCGTCTTCCCCAGCGACCAGTGTTTCCGGACACCCCTCAAATCCGCAGGGTTCCGACGGAGGCTGGGTCAAGATTGCATACAGGATTTCCGCCCCCATGGTGGTACGCGGGAGAAGCCCAGGACACTACGCGGATGAGCGAAGAACAAGCGCTTCCAGCCCTGGTGCAGGAGGGGGCTCCGGGAATGGAAATGGTACCCACCCCTCACCCACCTCTGGCGGATCCGGTTTTATGAGCCCGGACGGAGTACCTCCCGCTTCTGGTCTTGGAGGCTCAAGTTCCTCTATAGGAATGACGAGCCTGCAGCTGCATACCACCGGCATATCGTCCATGCATTCATCCCCCGCGACATCTTCCATACACAACCCTTCCGTATCTAGTGCATCCTCTTCCTCACATCTTGAGCCTCCGATTGACCCAATCCTGGATGCAGAGACTGCCTCACAACTAGATTCTGGTTTCGTCGGTTATCAATATTTCCCCTCGACTATCTATGAGTCCACCACCCAACCGCCTCCGCAGAATCTTGAGAGCAATTACGAAACTCACTCCTATAGTAATGATCGAAAGAGTGAACATCCTTTGGAAACAAACTGTCAACAGTTTGATTCTGACGTGTCCTCTTACATACCTGCAAGCATGTCAAGCAGTGATTCTTTGAGAAAGACGGCAAAGGAAGAGTACAAGGAGTATGGCGCAAACTGGTTGGGTAGCGGCGCCTCGGTTGGGAGGGAGCAAAGGTTCAACAGCACGAGCCTTTACCCAAAATGTGGGCGATTTGAGCCGGCCGAAACCTCACGCGGTTACTACCCGGACCTCTCAGCTCTCTGAACGGAGAGGGGGAAGAAGAAAAAAGGCAAATTGGGGCTCGATTGTTGGCCATGCTCAATATGGATCGCAGCTCAAGTTATTGCGCATACGAAAGCTAAGCTCTTGTAATTTTTAAACTAATCGTTTTTTCCTCTTCATTCATATCCTTTTCCGGGGTGTGCGTGAGCCCCGGTTGTGGGATATTTTCTTTTTCCTCTGTTTCTTTTGTGGTATGTAACATCACCTTGGGATTTATAGCAGGCATTTATCGATCTTACGGATGTTGGGGAAGCGGGATATCCTTTCATTTTTATTATTATTACTTTTGCCTTTATTTCATTTTCTCCTTTGGACTTTTCTTCTCTTTTTCTTCGCTTTTCTCTACTATTTTTATTCCTGGGTACATTTTTGCGTCTTTCTGGAGCCAAAGCATTGATGACGTTCACGCCCTTCACCTGGTGCGCAAAATCACCAAGGTGGTGCATCGGGAAAACGCGTGCAACGATTAATGATTATAGGTAAAGGTCGACAAGGCAGGGCAAAGAAAGAAGTTGGGTAGAAAAGCATTAGGGTTTCCATTTTTCTTTTTCTTTTTCTTTTTCTATTTCCTTCTTCGTTCTACCTTTTTTTTTTTCTTGTGTAAGAGATTTTTCGGGGTGTTTTGGTCACGGCGAAGGACTGGGAATTTTTCTTGAAGGAAATACCGAAGACTGAAAGATTACAAAAAAAGAGCATGAACTGGGGGGAGGGGGTGGTTGATTTGGTTGGTCAAGGGTGAGGTGAGGTGAAGGTAGCTGGAGTCCGGTACGATAGGAGAAGGGGATATGGTTGAAGGAGAAGAAGGAAGGAGAAGGGGAAGAACAGATTCCCCGAACAGATATTACAAAAGGCAGTAACACATTGCTCGGGCTGGACAAATGGAGTCACTGGTTGGATTTGGGATTTTGATTTTGATTTTTTCGGAGTATTGTAGTGTCATTTGGTTCTACGGATGGGATGGGATAGGCAGGATCGCAAAGCAAGCAGAGCAAAGCTGGGGGGACTTCTATTTAGTTTTGTGTCTTTTTATCATACCATTTTTCCTTTTTTTTTACTGCTTGGCTGGGGGACCTTAAGCTCTCTTCCTTCCGGGTGATTGTGCGTTTCTGCATTTGCTTTTCCCTTTTATCATTTTATTTCCAGGGACTCTCTCCTCTTGAATACCAGCAAAGTTTCCACAGGCTCAAATACAGTATGGGGATCTGGTTTTTTTTTTCTCTCTTTCTTTAATTCTCTCGGGAAAGATATTGTGGGGCGTTTTTTCTTCATTTGTTCTATGTGTTTGCCGGTAGGTAGATTATAATAGGTTGGGAGCGGGCTGAGAATGGAAGAGGGGGGGGGTGCGCGGGTTTACCATCAAATTTTATTAAAAAAAGGAAAGAAAGAATTCTCCACATTTTCGGTTTTTTTTCTATGATACGGTACTCTTTTTTTTTTTCTTCTTCTTCTCCGCTCTCCCTCCTCCCCCTTCCCCCTCTCGGTCCCTGTTTTTGTCGTTTTATTTTGCGGCACGTTTGAATGGACGGACATTTGATTCCGGGGGAAGAGAGGGAGAGAGACCACTAAGCTATCGTATAATAGGTCAAGAAAACATCATTCCCAGATGTTGCGATACGATAACTTGCAGTACCGATAGCTGCACTCGTACAGGTATTTGAGATGCACGGTGGTACAGTAGTATTATACGGTAGGCAGCGGTGGTAATGGGTGTAAGCACAATCGGGATTCTGTCATCACGCTGTGCGAAAAAGATCTATAATACTACCGGGATGCGATGTGGGTTATCATACGGTACTGTACTAGTACTGTACTCGTACATTCCTAGTACCGTGTACTGTAGTTATGACAATATATCAACCCCCCCTTTTCTTTTTTCCTTCAAATAAAAAATTGAACTTGAAAATGAGAGAAATCGTGGGCTGTACTCGAGTACCGTACTCGTACTGTACCTGTATTTAGAGGTTGTTTTTTTTTTTTTTTTTTTTTTTCTAGGTGGAAAATTCCAAGGATCAAGCAAGACAAAGTGATCAGCCCTCAGAGAGTCCCCCCCCCCCCCTTTTTTTTTTTAAAAAAAACCCCCCGAATGAGAATTATTGATTCCGGGATAAACTTACTGTAGTTGGTAATAATGATGATAACTATGATACCTGTACTAGTACATTAATAATAACAATAGTGAACGGAGTGCAAGTACAGTACCTGAAAGGCGCTTTTTCCCCCATTTCTTGTACTGGTACTCGTACAATACGATAAATGGAGGAATTTTCACCTCTATTGGCGCGTTACTCGAGTGGATAGATACTTGTACCGTAGATAGACTAATGGATAGATTACCGTGCTATTATAGTACAGTAACACCGTATCACAGAACACCCCACGCCGAACTCAGGTCCAGATATGTCCCGGTGGTTTTGTCATGTGTCTGTCATCCATCTACGAGTACGAGTACAGTACAGTAACCAATCGTATTCGGACAATACTTGTGTCGTGCCGTGGTCTACCGTGTCCTGGGTATTGTTCCGAACGTGAAGAGTACGATACTGTACGGGTACTATAAGTTATCGTACTCGTGATTTTTTATTTTTTTTGGAATGTCCCGGACTGTTATCGTAGGATACGGTATGGTTTATATTAATACGGTATCGTAGTACCGGTATGATAGACTGTGGATTATGGCAATGTACTGTAGTGTTGTGTTATGATACTTGGATGTATTCTATGTGCTAGTATGCATGTCTGACAATAATAATAATAATAATAATAATAATAATAAGACGGCGGACCCTTCAGGCTCCCGGAGTACCGGTACCGGTATCGTACGAAGGTAATCTTTTTTTTTTTTGGAGAGGGCTCAAGTGAACAGGGAGGAGGGGGGGGGGGGGTGGAAAATGGAAAATAAATATATACTGTACCGTATTGATTAGGCAGGTGGGTGTTTTTTTTATTGTTTTTTTTGTTATTCGTTAGTTTTTACCGCTTGTGGGTGGTGATCTGCGTGGAGAGAGAGGGAGAGAGATGGGGGGAATGTTAGGACCCGTGTTGAGGGGATCCGCTTTCGGTGGTATGTTGATGATTGCTGTATGTATACTGTGCAGTTGGACCATCGCATGCAGTGCAGTGTCGGCCATGGGCGGCGGCGACTTTGGGGGTAGGGGTGGAGGGTTAGGTTATGCCTATGATAACCATGGTTATGACTTGCCAAGACGCCACTTACTGTACTGTACCGTACGTGCCCCTTGTGCTTGAGTGTGCGGATGAGTTAAGCTACCGTTGCACCGATCGTAAACCGGTGGGGGGGGGGGGGAAAAAAAGATGGACGCTATGACCAGGTGCTTGATTTGATTCCTGGACTCGAAGCTGCTCCGTTACGGCACCACACCTGAACTGCAACTCGCAAATGTTCCCACCATTGCACAAATCCCGCACACTGCTGCTCTTTCGGAGGACGGCAGGGGCGGGGGCCAGGCACGCGACTTGCAGACCCTCGATCTCATCACCATCATCGCCATCATCGTCACTGCCACCGCTACGGCGTTCGGAATTGGGCGTTCGGCGAATAGCTACCTCGCAATGGATGTTTGCTCGCCCACGCTCCCTAAAGACTTATCCCGGAAGTGCACGGAGGGGTGCCCCACTGCGGGAAGAACATGAGGGGGTCTCGCCGCAATCGACGGAGGGAGGTAATGGGGGACGAAACGGAGCAGAGACGGAAGCGGAGTCCGAAAGCTCGGGCCCGAACGAACCTGAGCCCGGCCGCCCGGTGATCTTGCTCTTCCTCAGCCTGGCACTCCCAGTGTTCATCCTTTCGAACATCAACCTCCTCGCACCCTTCCTGATCTCGGCCCGGGATCTGGAATCCAGTTCCATACCCACCCCCACTCCCACCCCCGCCTCCTCCTCTCCAACAAAAGAGCAGTTGAATGCCTACATCAGAGCCCACCGCCCGGACCTCCTCCGGCTACAGCACATCTCGCAGGTGACATGGGCAAACACAACTCTAACGCCAATCCGCTTCTACCCGCAATCCGCCGATCCAAAACCATGGCACACACTAATCACCTACGCCTTCAATCATGGCGGGATGATGCACTTCCTCTTCTGCTACATGGGCTTCAAGGCCTTCGTCCCCAGCCTCTCGTTCGCATACGGTGACCGCCGAACCGCTGCCGCCTTCCTTCTCAGCTCGACCATGGTCGGCACGGCGATAGCCGGCTCGGAGCGCTGGCTGAACCCCTGGAGCAAAGTGTCCGGGCAGGACCTTAACGCAGCGCTCCACCACCGCCGGTTCTCGGCCACGGCGATGACGACGATGGATGAGGATGGGAGGAAGCATTTGGAGAGGAAGCTCAATGACGCCGTCAGTGCGAATCTAGGCAGCAGTGGGGGCATCATCGCCTTGGGGACCATCGCCGCCATCGTTTGTCCGGGGATGGAGTTGAACATCATGTTCATTCCCTACAGCTTCAGGATCCGCACGCTCATGGCCCTGCTCGCGGCCTTTGATTTCGGCGGCGCCTTTGTGTGGGATTATGGGCTGGGGATTGGGCATAAGGGACATTTGGGTATGGTCTCTTCCCTCCATGCTTCGTGATGGTTTGCTAATGGTGAATGGTGAACAGCGGGTTACATCTCTGGGATCCTACTCTACACATTATGGCTCCGCCGTGTTCCTTTCGCCTTCGGACCCCGTGCGGAGGGAATGTTGCGAAAGGCGGCTATGCAGCGATCTTCTCCTCCCCGATAGTACTATGCAAACTTGTGCGGTGTGCCCTACTGTACGCACATGTGCAATACCGCCTTTGCCCTTGTATTGTATCTCTCCGTTCATCAATCAAAAAAAGAAGGGAAGGAAAAACCCGCACTTCATATCATTCATCCGTCTCCCGTGGCCTTTCTCCCCTATCACACACTGCCGGTGCATCATGACAGATGTGTGATAACCCTACTGGTATCACCGTCCGGAAGTGAAGAGAGAAAGAAAGAACAAAAAATGCGCCGTATTCGTCATTGACGCACACTACCCCCCCC
>LN891133.1:143134-159093 GCA_900010015.1 Tuber aestivum | reverse complement strand
CCCCCTCCCCGTTCCACCGTCCGTTGACAGATCTTCCGGCACCGTAGCATAAAGTTCTGATATTACTCCCTTAATCACTTACCTGAGCTACGGTACGGGCAACCCCCTCGTCATAGTGGGGTTAGTCGGTCGTAATCAGTTCCTGTATCCATCTTGTGTGGTATCATACGCCAACCAACCAACCAACCCTCCCCCCCTCCTCCATCAAATCACCGCATTATTCGGAACGGATGTGCTTCTATCACGCGTCAGGGGTTTGGTTTCTTCCTTCCTTCCTCCTTCCATTCTGCAAAGCAGAAAAAGGAAACAAAGCGACATCCGCGAAAAAAGAAAAAAAGGGAAAAAAAAGTGGGGAAAAAACGCAGAACAAATAAGCAAAAAACAAAAAATAGGTATCATCGGTCAACCCCCTATCTTCCCGAATTCAATAATGTACGGTATGTGTGTGTATGTACTGGTACGATATATATGAACGTATGTGTCTAAGGGGGGGGGGGGAGGGAGGAAAGAAAGAGGGGGAGAGCGGGAAGGGAGATGAGGCGTCGGTGCGAAACATGGGGAGGGGTGGTGAGTGAGCCATGGCTTATTTGGAATTGATGGTGGGTGGGATGGGTAGGTAGGTGGATGGATGGCGCTGTAGGGGTGAGGTAAGGTAAATGATACTTCATGATCGGTATATTGCGATTACGGAAACCTTCATAAAAAAACTGGGCTTGAGAAAAAAAAAGCATCTCGGGATATCTCGAAACGTGCCAAAAAGAAAACAAGAGTTTCCTTTGGGTAGACTATCAAGGCTGCCTGAGAACTCGCTTTGACGAGAAAACCGGCAGGTTGGTGTCCCAGTCCGTTTGAGAGTATTCAAGACGTGCGGTTTTTTCCCAAGCCCGGTTTCTTTATCAAGGTTTTCGCAAACCGCAATATGATACTTGTAATATCGAAAACCAACCCAGGGAGCTGAGTGAGCGAGTAGGGAAGAGAAGGGGAGGGAGGAAAAAAAAGCAATTCTCCCCGTTCTCGCATTTTGCTACACGGAACTGCCGGGAGGTAAGGCGTGACATGAGGGACGAACGAAACAAGTGGAGGCGAACGGACGAACAAGAGGCAAGATGGATGGATGGATGGGTCGGGTGCTAGGAAAAAGAAAAAAAAAGGGATCCAAAGTCATGTAGCAAAATAATTATATTTCGGAGGTTGAGAGGGGACTGGTGCAGTGTGTGGGTATGGAAAGTGTCAGAGTAAACATTTTCCACCAACAGTGGACAGGGCAGGGCAGGCAAGGCAAGGCAGGGGAAACCGGATCAAAAATAATTTTGTTTGTTTGTGGGAAGAAAGGAAAAGGAAGTAAAAAGCACCTAACAAAACAATAGATATCATAATATAATATAAGAAGGGCGCTTACCAGTGCTGAAAACCCATTCGTCCAGGCTCCCAACGTCTTCACTAGTGAATGTCAAATAGAGATATCTGGTGCATGTGGGTGTATGCGCGCAATCGCGCCCAGGAAAATTAGCCTTGTCATTTTTCTTTTTCCTTCTGCCTGCCTCCTTGCTTCTTTCTCCTCTTCCCTTTTGAATATGATGTTTTGCGGCTGAAGGGCGGAGATACTGGGAAGAGGGGGGGAACCCCCCCCTCCGTTTCCCTTGTCCTTCCGGCCCTTGCGGAGAAGGCTGTGTAAAGAGTGTGTGGATGGGTGTAGAGCGGCGGGAAGGGGGATGGCATGGAAAATAAAAAAATAAAAAATCAAGCGAGCACATTTTTCGTGAAGGGAGGGGGGGAGAAAAAGGTGGAGATAATGGATTGTAGCTTACTTCAATGTCTCGGCTGGAAATACGGAACATCCAATCCCAGCGCCCCGGGGACAAGTGAGGCGATAATCAGCATGGGAAAGCGGTCATGTGCAGACGAAAATCAACTTGTCGCAAGAGAGTGAGAGGTTGAGGATGAGTGAGAGAATAATTTGGACCTCACCGATAGTGAAGTTAGGGGGAAAAAGAAGAATAGGGATTGACCGGGCTAGACCACACGTGAGGAGAAATAGAGGGGGGTCTTGGGGGGAAGATCCGGGAAGGGTGCCTGAAGGGAAGAAAGATCGGGGAGGGAAGGGAAATGATAGACGTACCTCCCCAGAAACTCTCTGCTTCATCAGTCAGACCACCTCCTTCAGGCAAAGTGACATCTTTAACTGAAGCATATCCGAACTCCACCTCGGTTGCCTTCATGTAGGCCCTATGTTGAGGGGCATCACAAGTTAGTATACTGCACCATATGAGGATCGGGAGCAATGCACAAGTGGGAAGAGAGAAAGAAACAGGAAGTCAATCGAGCACTCAAAAGTAGATCGCCCCCCCCCAATCATCGCACAACAAATAGGAATGACATACTTGTATGCATCCCACGCCCATTCTTGGTACATCTGGTTGCCTGTCGCTCTGTATGCGTAGAAATATGACTCCACGGTTTCGGGACGCAGCAGATACCTAGCGTTCGTGACCCAAAAGCCTGCGTTACTTTTCTGTTCCCGCTGCCCATCATGCTCGGGTTGGAGCACAGGAACGATCCTCTTATCTGCCGGTGTCCAGGCGAAGAGTTCAGGTCCGATGCGTGTAATCGCGCTGACGTAGGTCTCGTGGCATCCGTCGACGACGTCCAGACCAAATTGTACAAAGTCTTTTCTACCGAGGTATTTCCCTCCTAATATGAAGTTCCCGCCGGCGAAGCATGCGAGGTGGCCCATCTCATTGACTAAAAGCCCATTCTTCCACTGAGCGAGGAACAAATTTCCTTTTTGACGACCCCTTCCCGGGGTCGACCATTGGCCAAGATGTTTAACTGTGGACTCGACAGCTTTCACCCACTTCTCTCTATACACATTTGCGTACCGGTCCTTGGGCGCTAATATTTGTGCCTTGATGAGATACTATTGACGAAAGGTTAGCTCCTATCCAATAGCCGCCCAATGGAACAACAGGATGTCAACTTCGTAATATCTATCATTGGCAACGGTCGGTATCAGTAAGCAGCCGACAATATCGGTTCCCAAGACATTCGGAAGCTCCCTTACGAGTCGTGCCCTCCACCCCAACTTCGATCTTTGTCAACAGGATTGCCGGTCATGATGTCAAGCGGAGACCTAAAAGTATTTGTCAGAAACCTGCCTGGTTACCCACCGGAAGCACAGAGCGTTGGAGCACTTACTGGGCAAGCCCCGGCCAATCCTCTGTGTACCTGTATCCCGAATCGTCAGAAAAGGCGGAATACCGAACCCAGTTTTACACTTACTCGTTCCAGACAAGCTTCCTAAAAAAAAGAGAGAGAAACAACAATAATACAGGGTTAATAAACCTATCAAGCTTCAGGGACGATGGGGAATCAAAGTATACTTCCAAGCACGTGTTGCATTCTCCCCATATATATCATTTCCAGTAAGCTTGCTAAGAACTTTATTCTCCAGCCAATTGGTTCCGGCCCGGGCAGGGCCAATTGTGGGATGGTTATGCAATCCCACTTCTCTCCCATCTTCTCTGCAACCTCTATTTGTACTGAAATTGATTCTGGGCCATATCATACCAGACGGAGAATCGAAACCAGGCGCTAATTTATCAGCTAGCTCCAAAGCCTTAGCTACCAGGGCATTCCTTTCCTGCTCAGACACAAGTCTTCTGCGGACAACGCCGTTATCAATGAGCTCCACGGTGGAAATAATAGCTCCGAGATAGCTATCAGATATCAGTATAGAGCTAGCAGGAGGGATCGAGGGAGGAGGGGAGGGGGTAGATCCCACCGTATAGTTGTCTCGAAGGGATCGACAAGGTCTTCAGCCTTACTGAAATCGATTCCGAGTGTGAAATTTAATTCCTATAAAAAAATACCACCCGAAGATCAGCATCACACATTATCACTTTGCCCTTGGCTATCACGCACAAGCTTAAACTCCTCCTCAAGACCCATCATGGCGGTCGTCGTCAGAGTATCCACAATAGTCGCTGCCCATCCATTCCTGCAAAGGGCAAGGTTAGCTTGAGCTTCAAAGGAGAAGGAGAAGGAATGGAGAAGAAGGGGAGAAAACCCCAGCCCAGCTGAGGCGCGAACGCGAGAACAGGATGGGCGCCGGCGGCTTCAGGAAAGAGAACGTGGGGGAAAAAAAGTTCCCCCACCTTGTAGTTTTCCCGTTCCCACTGATCGGCATAATTTCATCGCTGCCCCAAGCTCCAAGCCTATACTTCCAAAAGGTTCTGCTCATGGTCTCCTTGATCTCGTGGGCCCGCTTGCTGTCCCCAGCACCTCTACCGCTACCCTTGAAATCGAATTGTATGGGGTTCCCGTATCGAGGGCCCTCCTCCTCCTTCTGTCCCGTTTCACCGCCGTTGAATATACCGAGCTCTGATGGCGATGATCCGGGACGGTTCAGCTCGGAGCTGGAGCCACCATTCCCGAATTCTGGCGAGATGACGTAGTTGAAATAAACAATCACAACAAACGCCAGAATCACGAACCTCGTTCTGTAAGTTGCCGGCCTGATCATTCTCCCTATAATTTTGTGCGTCTCCGTGTGGAAAAAAAGGTTCCTCTCCTCTCCTAAGCTCCTTTCCCCCCGACGGTCTTCTGTCTGTCCGTCTGTCCGTGCTTCCTCCCGCGGAACGATCTCGGCAGAGGAGAGAGAAAAAAAAAACAGCCTATCGTTATCGAATCCTTGTGTGGTGGACAACGCAAGAGACCACGACCCCCTCCACAAAAGGGTAATTCTTTATTTTTATTTTTATTTTTATCTTTATAATCCCTTTATTTCCAACCAAACCCCCGCAGCGCCTTTGATTTCCTCCCCACCTCCACTTACATATGAGTAAGTACACTTCCTTCCCTCCTTGGTTAGAAGATTGCTGGACCCTTTGTTCTGGTTGGATTCCCGCCGTAGATTTCCCGCCAACAAGCCCACTTCTCCCCGCCGCCCACGTTCCAGCAAACAACTGCCCCTCGCTGTCTGTCCAACCAGCGACCCGGCGGGCGTTGTTCCGTTCGTTTGGGGAAGGAACTCAATTCGTTTTTCGCACACCGATTTTCCTGAAAGGGATTCCCCGGGGTTTAAGAGCCTTCTCCTGCTCGGCCCCCGCGCCGATGTTTGTTTGTTTTTTTGTCAGTGAAAAACGAAATTTGTTACCGTGCTACACGTCCCACGTTCCATCTAGTGCTACAGAGCACAGAGCACTGTACCATGTCAATTGAGTTGTGAGCGGATTAGTGGGGAGGGAGGGGGGGGATCGTTGGCAGTATTGGGGTTACCTATAGCAGAAGTGTAGTTTATCAATGCGGTAAAGGTAGGGCTTAATGGAGGGAAAGAGATATTAATGCTCACTTTGTAATACCGTGCTCTATCTCGTATGTCCGCGCCGTACCGGTACTTTCTTGGTGCAAAGGCCAGGTAGAATTTATAGGAGAAACTATTATCCGTGAGGGTGTGTGAGAAGAGCGAGTGATTAGCGGGTGGTACGGCTCCGTACTCGAGTACAAGATGGGAGATTGGTTGCCGGGTCGTTGCTCGGCGCCGAGCTGGGGATCACGGTACTTGTACCGGGAGACTGTACTCGAGTATGCTCGGACTCCCTTGGAACATGTCGCGATGCCGACACGTGTGATGAATCGCCCGGGCTTCACCGGTGGGCGGGTAAAGTTTTGTTTGGGAGATATTATTGAAGCCGGGGTTTTGATGAATATTTGCGAGTGTGACCGTGACGGTTTCATTGAATGAACACTTGGGGACGCCGGCCACCCATTGTGAAGCGGAGTATACGAGAGTTCCTATGTACTCCCAAGCCGTCGCCTTTTGTATGCGTACCATGACACTACCAGTAATTTAATTCACTGCCTGTAACTCAAAGCTACTCGCGGGCCAGAGCCCAAACCTAGCCAAAGCCAAGACAAGCTAGTGATGTTGTATCATATCATAAACGCGACCTCAGAATCGTATGATAAGAGCGTACGGAGCTCTCACAATATCTCACCATCCTCCGAGAAAAAAAGGAAACAATAAATAAATACCGGGCTTTAGTACACTGGCATCGTATTCTGATTCTAATATGAAAGTAACCCCCCCTTCCTTCTCAAGGGGCATACCCCAGCTCAACTGGCTACTACGCTCCCGCCATAAACCACTGACCATGAAAGTCGTGCCCGGCCCCCCCGAACCCCCCGACCCGCCGCTACAGTTTCGTTGGTCAAGAACCATGATACACTGCACCTTTTCCCGGCGATGTTTGCTTGTCCACTTATATACGAACCTTAAATTATCGCCGCGGGACATTGATATCGGGATAACCCCCCTCAGCAAACCGGTGGCAAGTAGGTATATAATATATAACCCCTAACCCCTAACCGCTAGGCGGCTGCTACAACGCCAATAATAATTTCCGCTAGATTTCAAGAATACATGCACAGAGTACGGATGGCATGCCGCTATGTATGATATAAAGTTGCAGTGTATCTGAATGGAGCGAAGAGTGGCAGTTAGGGTTGTAAAGGGGGAACGTCCAGCGACCTTGCCTGGACCCTTTCAGTCTTGCGGAATCGGCTTCTGGGTGAGTGGCATATCGTACAAAGTGACGGGTTTGACTTGATTGGTGAAGGGTATGATGATATGTTTTGAAGGATTGTAACAGCACTCAGAACCCTTCTTTAATTATCGTACTGACTCGGGCGAGCTGTGGTGGGGGTGCTGAATTTTCTGCGATCTATCATAGCATGTTATAATAAATATCCACCGGCTGCGATATGATAGCATTGAAAGCTTACTATATTTGGTGGTAGGGCACGAGTAGGAGACATCACGAATAGGCTATGGTATGATACGGCTCAATAACTATGATGCTTACTGTATGATATGATACTCCTATTAGGCCTCTCCTTCGACTAACCCCATATTACCCGCCCAAAACTCCACATTGAAAGCAAAAACCTAAACCGAACCGACACAAGAACCGTATGATACCGCAGTTGCCCACTAGTAAAATTTAGGAACCAAGGAAACCCACGTTATATCATCCCTCCCCACTCACTCACTCACTCACTCACCCGTAGGCTACACCTATGATACCTTCTCATCCCGACTTCCCGCCAAGCTTCCAATTTCGACGTGCACAGTGCATGGTATGATAACAAAGCCTTTCTGCCAGTAGGCAGACACCCACGCACCACGACCTATAGATCACCGGGGATCCAATTTGTATGTTTTATAATATCATACAGAGCACTGTTTCCCGAACCGCCAGTACTCATCTCTTGTGGGGGGGCTAATGCGCAATCGACTATGATACCGAACTGAAGTAGGCCTGATATCACACAAAACAAAACAAAATAACTTATCATAAGTCCTTCCTGACCGGGACCACCATTTCCCCCAGGAAGGAAGGAAGGAAGGAAGGAAAGAAGTGTTACTATCTATTTATCCGCCTTTACGATGGATACTATGACACCGTACTTTACCTTATCATACCATCAGAGACGAAATGGAATCCAAAGTCAACCCTTATGATACACCATCTCACCTCACTTGCTCACTCACTCACTCACTACTTTACCGGACCGGCAGCTATCTTTAACAATCGATATGTACAGTATATGTATAGATATATCCAGTCCTCCAACATTCCCACGTTCGCCAACATTCCCATATCGACAGAGGGAGCCCAATAATACCAATACCTACCATTCCCGTTATAGCGGCAATAAGCATTATAATATCATAACATTGTCGTAGATACGATACAGATATGTCAAGAGTGATAATCGATGCAAAAGGTGCCCGCGGAAGTGGGGGGGGGGGGGGAGGGAGATGTTTTGATATGATATGGTAAAAGGGGGGGGGGTTATTTTCTCCGGGTTAAGCAAGATTAACTGTTCACCAACTATCTTTACTGTGATACTTGTACATAATATTACTAATTACATGTAAAGGCTCGTTATTCGTAAAAGTGAGGTACAATATTATGATACATCTGGAGAGGAAAAAAGGGCAAAGCAGGCAGACAAGCAACAAATCAACCTATCCTCTTTCTATTGTTCTGCATATCTCCTCCTTGTTCTCGGCCTCGGACCATCCCCTCCTTGGCCGGTTACCGGTGCCTGGGTTTTGAAAAGGGGATATGAGAGTTTGCGATAAAACTTATGATTATAAGAAGGCCCCCCCCCGAAAAATCATGGACTGGCCACGCTGGTATCATATACATCAGTCCTTGCCAGTTATGGCATAAGCTCTGGGGGCCAATAACCACGACAAAAAAAAGAACACCGGTCGTGAAGCAGCCAGAGAGGAGGAACTGAGGGGGGGGCAGCAGTAGTAATAAAAATGAATGACCGGAACGTGATTTGAACACGCAACCTTCTGATCTGGAGTCAGACGCGCTACCGTTGCGCCATCCAGCCTGATATGCTAGCCAATCCGAATATTAAAATAACAAAGCAAATTTCAGTGGGCTCGAGAGAATGGATGCCCGGAGTACGATATATTGCTCTTTCTCCTTTGGGAGGGGGAGATGCATGGACTGAGCTTCCGAAGCTCCGCCCGGCTTCATACCGATTAGGAGCACGGTATTGCAGACCTGGAGGGCTCTCAATAAGATATTGCTGGGATACCGTAGTACTAGTGGAGCATTCTAACAGGGTACCCGGACTATAAACCGGTGGAGCAACCCGCCGCCTCGGAGGAGAAAGATTTGGTGAATGACATGGTCAAGTATGAGATCAGAAATGGGTTATCAAGCCACACATGGCCCAGCACCAAAAACAGCAGAAGACACTTCAAAGAATCTCCGGGAATAGTTGCATATTCATAGCAGACAAAAATAAACCACTCCACATGATGTCCCGCAAATAGCGCTCATAGGGGATCCACACAGTCCGAGAAAGAAAGTCAACACAGTAACCCAAGCAAGCAACCAAGCGAGTAAAGACGCAAACCCTCTATGATGCAATACCTCACTCACACGCACGCAAACGGGCGACAGCGCACACACAATACAAACAAACTCCCAATGCAGCAGGGCAAAATATCGAGCAATGCCCAAACTATTCCATCAATTCGGGCATCCGCAACCCCCTCAGCAGAACAATGGTATTCCCGTTCACCACGGCATCCCCAATCTTCTCCCCAAAACTCAACACTCTCCCACTCTCGATATGAAAAACCCTCAATTTCTTCTCATCGTCATCAGCCTTGTTGTTCAGATTTGCGACCTGCAGGCTCTGCGCCGCCTTGTCCAGCACCCTGCCCACGGTCCATTCCGTTGAGTAGTAGAACTCCCCCCGAGGCAGCTTCGAAGTGGTCGTCCTAGCCTCCGCTTCAACATACAGGTACACGCGCTTTCCGACAGGGACTTTGTCGTCGCCCTTAGCTGCACGCTTGAGCTTATTCAATTCCGCGATCTGCGAGGCACCCGGGCGGGTTGATTGTATGACTTTATCGGATTTGGAAGAAGTCCACGCTTTGAAGCGGGATAGCGCGGTCCTTGCCTTCTCGTTGGCTGTAGCTACGGTGGGCGGTGGGGGCTTGACTCTGTCGCAGTCGTGCTGGTCTTGCAGGCGGTGGGAGAGACAGTATTGCTTCTGACAGGTCGTGCAGTTCACGGCGGGGTCGCGGGGTGTGTTTATTACCGTTTTACATTTGGGGTGGGCACAGTTGGTCTGCAGGAGACTGCGGATTTTGGAGCTTGCCGGGGCAGTGGGGGAAGAGGAAAAGTTCTTTTCACGACGTGCAGCAGCCCAGCGGCCTTCTTGGGCGCATTTGTGGGAAGTTTCGGTGCGGTGGTCGAGGCAGTAAGTTCTACCCCATCCCCCCTCGTCAGTATTCCAGACAGAGCGGGATGCTAGCAATGATGGGGAGGGGAGGGGAAAAAACATACCCGCCGCAAGACTCACATTTAAACGGTAGAAAGTCCAGCAAATGGCATTCCGGAAGGTCGCAGTGCTTCCCAATCGCTTCCACCTCTCCAAGCTCTTGAGTTTTTAGCGGCATCTCGTTTGCTTTTCCCGACATGCTGCTTGCTTGTGCGGCTGCTGGTGATGGCTGTTAAATATCCTATTGTGGCTTCCCTCAACAGGAGCTTACGAGTTTTCCGTGGCGGGGGTTGATGGAACAAGTATGTCCGTCTGGAAGGTGCTCGCAGCCTCAATCAGTCACTCAGCCAGTCGCTTGCGTAAGGCTGCCCAGGCCAGACATTTCAAATGAGAGCATTCCCGTCGGCGGGAGCCGACTCGGCCGAAGAAACAATTCCAACTGGTGGGCCTGCCTTTGTTCTCTAATCGGGGGAGGAAGGAAGAACATAGAAAGAAGAGGAAAAAAAAAAAGGTGACGAAGAGAATACCATAGATATTTTTTTTTCGCGGTCGCCACCACTGTGTATGGTACTCGTACTTGTAGATCACGCGTGGATTTGACAAAGAAGGGAATCCGAGTGAGGTTGTGTGACAAGCACGTGATCGGCGGGGTCTTGGTTGCCCCACAACGCGTCTTCCCATCCCATGCCATGACAGCTCTCTTGTTAGCTCAACAACAACTGTGCGGGTGTACTCGAGTAAGCTCAGGTCAATCCAACAATGCCGCCACGATCAAGAGCCCGCCAACAGCCTGTCCGGGAGCCGTCGCCGGTTGCCTCGGAAAACGAGTCTATTGAGGAGACTATTTCGCAGGAGGAAGGGGACGACGGCGACGACGACGACGACGACGACGATGATTTGAACGACGACGAGGAACCAACGGTTGAGAGCGCAAGTGCGACACTACCTACCTACCTACCCACCTACCCACCTACCTACCATCAAGTTGGAGAAAACCTTGCACCACGGCTAACCACGCATCATGAGAACAGTGCCGGAATCGTCAACAGAAGGTCTAAAAGAGATCGGCAATCTTGCTAGCTGGACTGTCTCTACCGCGAAGCCTGGTAATGGAGTCGAGCAGCTACGGGATGAGGATACTAATTTGTTCTGGCAGTTTGTTTCCCCTTGCACTTCACCTTTTTCTCGTACATTTTTATCTAACTTTATCTTTTTTTCTTTTTCTTTTGCAATAGATCGGATGGGCCGCAACCGCACACTATAAACATCCACTTTGCGAAACGGGTCTTCGTCAAGAAGATCAGTATGTACCTCGACTTTGAAAACGACGAGTCCTACACTCCTACCCGCATGTCCGTGTTTTCGGGAACGGGGTACCACGATTTGCAGGAAGTTACGACCATGAATTTCGAGCAGCCGAGCGGGTGGATTGATGTCCCCCTTGATGGGGTGCATGAGGAGTATGTGTCTGATTTTAATGGGCTTTTACAGTGTGTGCTGACAATTTACAAAGTGGCCAGTTGAGGACATTCCTCATACAGGTATGCATTCATGCGAATCATCAGAATGGTAAAGATACCCATGTTCGTGGGTTGCGGATTTACTCCGCTGAGCCGTATGTGTATCCCCGAGGAATTAGGGTAGCACATAAAGCTAATTGTGTATAGACGGAGCTTCAACTCTGATGAAGTGCCTTTCACCTCTAGGCAAATGTTGACGGAACTAGAGTTGAGGTAGTTTGTATGAACAATGTTTACTATAAATATCTTTACATCAAGGGTTGGCTTGTTTTTTTTTTCGGGTGCGCGGGATACCATGGTTATTACGGAAACTCTTTTTTTTGTAAAAAAAAACGGGAACGGGAACAAAATAAAACACATTTTCTTCACGGGAAGCAATAGAGCATTGAGTGGTGGAATCTCGAATCTAGACTATTATAAACATGGGGATGGCCCGGTTTTAGGGGGCCGTAATCGGTAATATCGGGATTTAGTTCCAGCCCGTGCACCTCGGCCTCCTATCCGCCAAGGAGGGAGTTTAAGGCTCCTGCGATCTTGTCACCGAGCTCGGAGGTTGTGGACGTTCCGCCGATATCACCGGTCCCGAAACCGTCATTAAGAACTGTGCGGACGGCTTCTTCAACGGCCAGAGCCTCGCTACGCATATTCAAAGAATAACGCAGCATCATTGCGCAGGAAAGGATAGCAGCCACAGGGTTAACAATTCCTATACCGCTGTCAGCAATCAATCATTGCGTCCTCTGGCACCAGAGAACCCACCCTTTCCAGCAATGTCTGGAGCGGACCCGTGAATAGGCTCGTAAATCCCGTTCACCTTCGTCTTCCCATCCGGAACACCGGATAAACTAGCGCTTGGCAAAAGCCCCAAGCTGCCGGGGATCACACTCGCCTCGTCGCTTATGATATCTCCAAAAAGATTGCTCGTGACAATGACCCCGTTCAGGGCACGGGGGTCCTTAACCATCAGCATGGCCGCCGAATCGATCAGCTGGTGTTGATACTTAATCTGCGGGTACTCCCCGCCAAGGATCTCATCGACGGTCTTTCTCCAGAGCCTGCTGGTGGCTAGAACGTTTGCTTTGTCCAACGAGGTGATTGGCAACGGAGGATCGACCTGTAGAGCCAGATGTGCCGCCAAACGGACGATACGTTCAATCTCGGGGCGAGAGTAGGGCTCGGTGTCGTAAGCTATCCCATCGCCCTCATCCTCCTTCCTGTCACCAAAGTAGATACCCCCAGTGAGCTCGCGGATGATGTTGAAGTCGACGCCGCGGCAGACTTCTTCCTTCAATGGGGAGAGCTTGACGAGGACCTCTGCGGCGAAGTTGCATGGTCGGAGGTTTCCGAATGCTTGCATTTCCTTGCGGAGCTTGAGGAGACCTTGCTCTGGGCGCACTTTACCGGTTCCCCATTTCTGAGTTCTGTCAGCGGATTCAACCCCGAGTATTAGGAGAGTGGTAAAAAAAAAAAAAAGTGAACGTACAGGTCCACCGACTGCTCCCAGAAGAACTGCGTCAGCAGCTTTAGCAGCCTCGAGGGCTTTGTCTGTGAGGGGCTCTCCGGTTGCATCGATTGAGGCCTGGTCTGCCCTTTAGCCATGCTCAATCAATCGATCATTAGGATTGTACTGTAGAGGAGTGCTGGGAAAACTTACACCACCAAGAAGGTGGTTTTGAAAATCAAACTTGGCCTTAGAATGTTGCTCGACCACTTTGAGGACCTACCGGTACACATGATACCACAATAAGCCTCGTATCCCACATCCCATCCCATCCCATCCCCAGAAGTCAAACCTTAATAGCCTCCTTGGTAACCTCCGGACCACAATGGTCACCTACGCGGAGTTCAATTAGCCAGATCCCCCAACTTCTGAAATCCGGAGCGCCGGAAACGAACCTTCGAAAACCACGATTCTGTAGGTGTTGGCCATTTGCGGAGTAATGCTCTAGAAGTTTTGGTTTTTGGCGGAGGAAATTTTTTTTCTTTTCTTCTCAGATTATTGTATCATGGTGGGGTATCATACCAACTCGAACTTTTCAAGTGTGAGGGGTGAATTAGTTCTTGGCGAAAAGAGCCTCCTTCTTCCCCATCAGTCGGGAGAAGGTCCGAAGGAGGGGGTTAGGGCAGAGGGGCTACTGCAAAAATCTTGCTTTTTCCCCCCTCCTTTGTGTTTACCGTACTCGTACGGCGATTTCGCCTAAGGGACTGGTAATGGGGCGGAGGTGCAGTAGCAGCGGGAGGGATACTGATATAATTCTTTGTGCCACGCATGGCGTACTCGAGTAATGCTCGTACCGGTGTGGTGCGAGGAAGGTTTTGGGGGTTTTCTGGTCATGTTTGCTGGGTTTTTGCCCATAGAATTTTCTGTTTGGGATGAGGCTTAGCAGGTGGCTGTTTTTCACCTGGAGGCATGGCCTTGCCTTCCTCAGAGAGAGCGGAGGAACAAGACAGTGAGAACCCATCCTGTACAACCAACACCACCACCTTCTTTACTGTTGTTTCTGGGTGCTGTTTTCCCCACTCCTTTCGCTTGCTTTCTCACTGTGTTTTACTGTCAACTTTATCAGCATAAGTCTACACTCTTATCCGATCGAATATTACATTGTACGGTTACCACAATTGCACAGGTGTCAGCTCGGTCAATCACACCATCCAAAATCCGGAAGACAACCGAGACACTTCCACAAGTGGTGCTCTGAAACAGATTGGTGTTTGATACCTGGACAACTTGCCCACCTGTGCAATCTATATTTGTCGGTTCTTGAACTTGTGCTGCCTGGTACTACATAGTGAGTCTGCTTGTTTGCTTGTCTTGTCCCCCTCCCCTTATTTGAGAAAATGGGTCTTTCATGTCCACCCAGTATTGTGTTTACAGGTGAGAATGGGATCGGCATAAAGGACTTTCTTGGATGGATGGAATCATGGTTTGCGACAATGGGAGAAGAGTTTGATGGAAGAACTCCTGAGTCCCAGAAAAGGCGAGTTGCTCAAATCCATATTGCTTGTCCGATCCGGTCTAGTGCAGGTCGTTTCCTTCGCCAACTTCCAGAGGATGTCTTGTGGGATGAGAGATCCTTGATCGATAATCTGAGAAACCAATTTGATGATTCTGAAAGTGGAGCTCAGGCCAATGAGGAGATTCTTTCAGCTATGAGTACCCTCAAGCAGGGAAATCGAGATGTTTTTGCTTACTCAAAGAAAGTTCTTCGGTTGCTACGCAAGAGGCCAGCTCACTTTGATCAGTTTGACAGGGTTTTGATTCATTACTATATTGATGGTATAGGAAATCAGCGTTTGCGAGAAATGGCAATTATGACCTATCTGAGTCGAGACATGGGTGAGAGTCCACACCAAGTTGTCAATAGAGTAATGAGGCTTGCTACCCAGCTCAAGATAAAGGGATACAAGAAGACCACAGGCAGCAGACGCAAGGACTATGATGAAACTGATGATAGTGAGTCTGATGAAAGTGATCAATCTGAAAGTGAGTCTGAGGCAGATGAGGATGAGTATTATCGGCCATCAAAAACTCAAGCAAGATTGAAGAGGTCTGGAAAAAGCCCTGCAAGAAAGGATAAGAAGGTATCAAAGGGAAAATCTGTTGCAAAGGCAGAGTCAGTCCAAGATGAAGTCAAGGAGTTAAGGGAGATGTTGAAGGATCTAATGAGACTGCAAAAAGGGACCGTGGTGAGTGGAGAATCTAAATCGTCTTGTGAAGTTGATGAGGACATAATTGCTTTGGATAACTATGCGGTGACAAGTGGATATAGAAACGGTTCGCAGTCAAATCGATATAGCTATGAGCAACCTCCAGGTATTTCACGGGAGTTCCATCCGGGCGAGTTTCGCAATCGTCGAAGTCAACCACGGCAGCCTTTTCAGTATTCAGGTATTCCGGGAGATAACTATTCAATGCAGCAAGTCGGTCAAGTTTCAGGTCATCAGAGCTCGTGGACTGCAGGCAAACCTAGGACTTTAGAGCAATCTACAAGTTATACTAGTGGTCTGCATAGTCAATCTGAGAGAGTGTCCTTACAGCCAATCGTTGGTCCAAATGGAAGGCTTTATTACCCAGCTCGTCCTCAAGTTTGTTACCATTGTCAAGAAGAGGGGCATCTGCATCCACAATGTCCAAGACTGCAAGGTATGTCCTATCCACCAGTGTTGTAAACATCTTACCCTATGAACAGTCTTCAGGGACAAAGAGAGGGTCAGCCAGCTGGTAGTAGTGGTACTCCTGGAGAGAGTTCACAAAAGCCAGTGAGTGTTATTGAAGTTGCACGAAGGTCATCTGCATTGGAGGGAATGAAGGTACGTGAGGTCTCTTCGACAGAATCAACCACTCCAGATTATATGAAGTTTGTGCATAAAATGTCAGCAGGAAATAAAGGTGAGGATGATTGTTTGACCGATGAAGCATCTGTTATGTTGGGAGAGCATACTGGAAAAACAGGAAATCCAAAGCGGAAACCGATTCGGATGATGGCCGGCCAAGAACAGTTTGACTTTGTAGGGGCTTTTCGAGATGCTCCGGTTGTCGGATTGAATTGGGGATCATTCTTCCACTTAGCTCCAGCAGTTAAGAAGGACATATGTCATCTGTTGGTTCAAGAACGC
>LN891133.1:125184-141078 GCA_900010015.1 Tuber aestivum | reverse complement strand
TTTTTCTAGTGACGGAAGCGGTATCCGACCATCTTTGGATAAAGTGCGAGCGATTCGAGAATACCCGACACCAACAAACTAAGCCAAAGTCGAAAGTTTTATCTATATGACGATTTATTTACGGCAGTTCATACCCGGTCGAGTGGAGCATGCGCGGATTCTGAAGGAAGCAGTAATGTATCGAACACTGCCAGAAGAAGAAGGAGAGCTACAAGCTGGAAGAAGCGGAAGGAGGAAGCCAGTGAAGGTTGTCTGTGGTTTTTGCTGGGGGTTGAAGCAGGAGGCCTCATTTGAGGCAGTAAAGAAGGCAATTGTTGAAAATGTTGTATTTGGAGGAGATGATGCGAGCCAGTATCACTTGATGACAGATGCTTCTGCCTATGCGGTCGGCGGTATCCTCCTACAACTACCAGATCTACGAGCGGGGACAAACTTAACACCAGCAACTAAGGCAAATATGAAGGTTGTCATGTTTATTTCGAAGCGACTTACGCCGGCAGAGACACGATATTCAGCTACGGAACAAGAGGCTTTAGCGGTTCTAAGATGTCTGGAAGAAGTTCGTTGGTTGGTCCTGGGGTCGCCTTTCCCGACTAAGGTGTATACCGATCATATTGCTCTTTTGGGGCTACTAAAGAAAGATGATGCCCATGGGCGGATTGTTAGGTGGCAAGTGAGGCTATCAGAATATGATGTGGAGTATATTCATGTTTCAGTTTCAGGAAAGGAGAATGTATTGGCGGATGGAATGAGTCGGATAAGAAGGTTGAATGGTATGGATGAAGAAGGTCTGGAGAAAAAGGTTGATGGAAGTTTGGAGGAAATTGTTGATGAGGTGTTTGTGTTGGAAGAAGAAAGAATACAAGGAGAGTGGAGAGAATGGCTGGAAGATGAATGGTACTCAGAGGTGGTCCACCTCAAGTTGTTTGGAGAGTTGGAGAGCTATCGAGATGGAAATGGAGAGGCCTTGACAAGACATCGACGGCACCTGATTCGGCAAAAGTCAAAACCCTACCGCTTACTTTACGGAACAGATTCAAAGTCCTTGACGATCGATCAACTAGCAAATCCAATGGAACTACAGAATCGCCTGACCTATATCGAGAAAAACGGCAGAGAGTCGTTTTGTGTGCCTAAGGCCCAAGTTCAAGCAATCCTTCATCACCTACATGACTGCCATGGACACTTTGCAGCAGGAGTTCTCTACCGGACGACGATCGGACGATACTACTGGCCGACACGTGGAAAAGATATCAATACCTATTGCTTGACCTGTGAGAGCTGTCAAATGATTGGACCATTAAAGCCGTCAGTAACTGGCATGGCAATTGTCCACCTACAGCCACTGGATATGATGGGGTTCGATTTTGTTGGTCGTTTTCCAGAGACACCACGAGGCAACAAATACATCATCATCGGAGTCGACTATTTTACACGGTTTCTTTTCGCAAGAGCAGTTCCAGACAGCCAAGGAAAATCAGCGGTCCTTCTTCTCCAAGAGGTTGTGAAATTGTTTGGTTGGCCTCGATCAGTTTATACAGACAACGGTGCTCATTTCGTCGCTGGAGAGTTTGCAAAAACCTTGAGAAACGCACATGTTATCCACTTACCTGCTCCAAAGTCTCACCCTCAGTCCGTTGGTCTTTCCGAGCGTTATGTCAAGCTTTTGGTAGATGGGTTAAAGGTAACCATCATGGCAAAGAAGGCTGTCCAAACCGATTGGGACTTGTTGGTAGACTCTGTCACTCATGCTATCAATACTCGAATTCTTAGTGTCCATGGATTCAGTCCTGCCGAGTTGTTACTGGGATTCAAGCCAAATACGGTCGGATGGGATGTGAGACCAGACTCAGAGCGTGCAGTGGCAGTGATTTCACAGTTGGTGAATGGGGAAGAAGATTTGTGGAGCCAAGAGGACATACTCGCAAAAAGACAATTAAAGCAGCTGATCAGACTTGACGAGCGACGAGAAGAAGCAGGCCAGATGATAGTGGAGCATGCAAGTCAAAAGATGAAAAATCAGCAGGCAGTTAGATTCAAAGTGCCTGGAGATGGAGACTTGGTGCTGCTACGAAGATTCCTCTTAGATCAACGTCGAGGAAGCAAGTTGGAAGCCCGATGGGAGGGCCCTTATCTGTTATCCGATCTTGCCTGGCATGGCAAAAGTGGAAGACTCTACAATATCAATACCAAGCAACTTGTCCGCGTCAAGCAAGGTGGTCTAAAGGAACGAGTCCATCTGAACGATTTAAAGCTCTTTCTGCCCCGCCAATCGTCCTCTATCGATTCTCAAGTCAACTGGGTGGACCTACTCGAGTACCAAGAAAGAGGAGGAGCTAGTCAGAATGGAGAGGTGTACTGTCTGGATGGGACTACAGGTGGAAAAGAAAGAGAGATGGAATGGTGTCTGGAATGGATTGAGCAGGCCGAAGGAGTTGGCTGAGGTGTATTTGTCTGAAGTGATGTTTGATGGAGCAGAGTGTTTTTCTTTATGGGCGTTGTTTAAAGGGAGATGAATGTTGTCTGTTTCTGAGCTGATTGGGTGGTTTGTTTGTCAAATTGTGTGGGAAATATTTGTTTGAATTATGAGACTAGGGATGGGAAAGTTTGTGGTTGTCTTGTTTGATTTTCTGGGGGACATGTATGATGGTGATGCCTTCGGGGGCGAAGGTTGAAAGGAAGGGGGAATCCTTGTGGTGCGAGGAAGGTTTTGGGGGTTTTCTGGTCATGTTTGCTGGGTTTTTGCCCATAGAATTTTCTGTTTGGGATGAGGCTTAGCAGGTGGCTGTTTTTCACCTGGAGGCATGGCCTTGCCTTCCTCAGAGAGAGCGGAGGAACAAGACAGCGAGAACCCATCCTGTACAACCAACACCACCACCTTCTTTACTGTTGTTTCTGGGTGCTGTTTTCCCCACTCCTTTCGCTTGCTTTCTCACTGTGTTTTACTGTCAACTTTATCAGCATAAGTCTACACTCTTATCCGATCGAATATTACATTGTACGGTTACCACAATTGCACAGGTGTCAGCTCGGTCAATCACACCATCCAAAATCCGGAAGACAACCGAGACACTTCCACACCGGTACTCGAGTACTGTGCTCGAGTAAACAAAACTAGTATCACATTGCCGGGTATGACGGTTTGCCCGATGTCGCATCCTCCCTTGTCTCCCCCCCTCTGGGCCTCGTGGGTGAGGGGGAGGGTGGCCGCAGCATTCTTTGGGACCGGGCTGTCGCAACTGCTATATACCGTCCTATCATACGTTCCAGGCGAAAGGGAAGGAAAGTTGTCTCCCGAGTTGCAGGATACAGGGCATTGGATGATATCATACTTGTTCTATGGATACCAGTACGCAGCTGTAGAGTTTCTTTCATATCCGTCCCGTACGACCGTCCCGTAATGTGGAGTACTTGTACTGTACACCTCCCGATTGCGAGAATACTCCTGGGGATCAATCCGTTTATCCCAATCAAAAACGGGAAAAGCACGAAACGAAACGTTCAAGAGGAGAAGGTCGTAAATCGAAGTCCATCAATACTTCCACATCCCGCCCCCCCCCTCTCTCTCAGTCTTGTGTTGATTTCTATACGCACAATCCAGATATCGAAGGGACAATTTTTCCCCGCCAATGCCGTCATACGTGATCACTTGGACGTTTCGGACAGCTCCCTGTTGCGAATCCCGGTAGGGGTTATAGATCTGTCGTCAATAACCAGAAATCAATTGTCTTCTCTATTTTGGCTGGAACTGCTGACTTATGTACATACTACATACTCTTAGTAGTCACTCTGCACAGTTCATCCAAATGCCATGTAGACTAAAGCCATAGTCAGGAGTGGTAGTAACTACCTAAAAATACGTACGTGACGTCGTTCGTTCATGCTACCACCTTGAAAGCACCGCCTTCTCCGATATTGTAGAAATCGACTAATAGGGAGTTTGGAAAAATTGTTCCCGGCGCTCTGTTCGTGTGGCATTCGTTTGCTCTGTACTTATGAGGGATGGGGGAGCAGTGGGGAACGAGGCGTTGGTCTGCGAGAACGGGGTTTCAGAGATGGGTGAATTCGTCGAGAATGTAAGAAATCCCAGGCTCCCCGGCTCCGTATGGCCCATGGAGACTATATAGCTCCCTTTCCCTATAGTTGTCCCTGCATAAACCCAGGGTCATTTGGAGGTCGAGTAGGTTCCGGGCAGCGGTTTATATCATCCTTGATACGATCAGTCAGGACAAGGTTGGCTAGTGAGAATACTTGTACATATCATACAGCGCCTCTTTACTCATCTTTGGCAGTGCCAATACCATTCCGGATGATCCCGATTCCTCCATTGCTGCCGTGAGGTTGCCTATCATACGCCGGGGCAGTCTCCTGCGAATTGGTACAGTGTTGTGAAGATTTCGTATGGATTCTAGCGCAGCCAACCGCTAACTGCGGTAGGGTATAATAATATTATCATACATTACGACTCGGCCGCTCCAGCATTTATATAGCAGATCCACAACCTTAATCCCGGGTTAGAGCGTCTTCCCTTGAACTACATTTCAGAGGAAACTACTCCAAACCGTTCAATTGGTATGTGTAGCGCTCATTCGAACCCCATCCGTCAATTGAGCGGCTACCCCGGGGTTCCAATTCGCTGCCACAATCATTTCTGCTAAAATATTATTATTATTATCATTACTGGGAGTACCGGTAGTAGTCTGGCAACTGGCGTTGCGACCAAAGCCCAAAGGTACCAGCAGTATCGGGTCCGTCGCCCGCGTCACACACCCGTACAGTCCGGGAGGAGATAATAAGATTGAAAGAATTGGAGCGCTTTTGAAAGGGAGACGAAGGAGAAGGTTCCACCGGGGAATGAAGGGAGGAGAGTAAGGTTATATAAACGGATTAGGCTGGTATGGTGGTATACTCCAAGAAAGAAAGAATGTCGAACTCATATTTTACGATATCATCTCTATAAAATCTCCCCAGTCTGGTTACTCGTTTGGAACATACAATCAATCCATGAATTGGCTGACAATGTGATTGATAACTCCGTGATGGTATGGCATGGGCGCTACGGATAAGACTCGTCGGAGCTATTTACTGCGCCTTATTGACAATCACAGATCCCCAGAGGCCAAAGCGCTCGGCCGAGGACTCTCGTAATGAAGATAGGTCTATCTGTTGGCCCGAGGGGGAGCAGGTACGTCCAGTGGCTCCGGTAGATACTGGGGAGTGGGGGAACGCGTAGAAAGGGAGGGGAGATAATTCAGGGTCTCACCAGCTGTTAGTGGTGAGAAAGATGAACTTCTCGGCCGGATTGGGCAGATCTTCAAATGACAGAAGAGCTAATTAGGTTAGCGGCTCCGGGGAGTTATTTGGTATATAATAGTTAGACTATTTTGGGGCATTTGAGGATTATTAAGTCTTGTTCCTGGCGCTGTGCTTGGGCGTCGGCAGTCTGCTTGGAGGCTTCTCCATCCTCTCTTGGCGCCTTCTGGACCTGTCTTCTCGGGTATGTGACTGGCAAGCGTCTAGCGATTGATATCTGGCGTGCTTGAATACTTGGCTCCCGAACGGCCCTAGTGGTTGTGAGGATATATGACAATACCGTAGCTCCACTCAAGTGGCCGAATTGAAATCAGAAGGCCATGCTTGGTTCTAGTGTATGTCAAACCCGAGACTAGCCATATATGGTACTAGCTTCTCCAACAAAAATATCGCCAATATAATATCTGACAGTAAACAAGATGAACGCTTCATTGTGAGCCATATATCTTATATGCATACTGATTCAATTCTCTCTTTGATTACAGTCATGCCTTACTATACTAGTGAGTCAGAATGAAGGAAAGCAAGATGTGGCCGTACTTATTTAGTTCTACTATCTATTAAAATGATTACCACCTTCATGTAAAATTTCAAGTTCTAGCTTCTCATAAAATGTGAGTCTATATAGTCCTGTGAGAGTCCATTCCAAGCCTCCACCAGTGTGGCATTAGCTTGCTCAACAGTTGCCTGATCAGCTCCAGTAAATTGGTATACAGAAATCTTGTCTTTGATAATTCCATACTTGTTCAATGGAGTTCAGATTTGGTAAATTTGAAGGCTATTAAATAGTGATAATGTCTTACTTCTTTCTCTCAAGCATATTCACTGATTGAGCCATCTGATGAGTTGATGTATTATCTTTCACAAGATAAGTGACTGGCATCCCTATCTTATACTACAGTTCATTGATAAATAAATACAATTTTGGCCATAGAACCTGTTCACAGTAAAAAAAAACCTAATTGATTCTACCTAGTAGGAATATAAACTACTAGGACTTACTGCTATGATCTTTAATTTTTTCTAAATCATAGGACAATATACCTTTACTAGTAGACTTGACTTTATTCTCCTTGAATATTGTCTCAGGTTTCCACTTCCTTCTCTTATATTGTCTAGTAGTATGTTCTTCCTTGATATTCATTCACTCTATATTCACATTAAATTCATGAAGTGTATTGTACTACCATGTATCCTTGGTGTATGCTTGTGCTTGATTCTGCACTGAGTGTAAATCTTACTTTGTATTTTTTTTTACCAATAATCTCCTTCTAATGCTCCAGATCAGCATTGTTATTCTTTTCTCAAATATAGTACGGTTCATACTACTCTGTTATTATTGATATAATAAGTAAGAAATTTAGTTGCTAAAAGTATCCTCATAAATTCCTAATATTTGTAAATACAACTACTACTGTATAAGTACAGAAAGCTTATTGGAGCCTCAAGATTCTGGTGGTAGTATGCAATAGTAGTTATATTGACAAATGTATGAATAGCAGAAGGAAATAATTACTAGTATGCTTATCAAGTATAATTGCTTTCTAAAACGTTATATAGACTCGAATAGTTACTTCATCATTTGGATCATGAACAGCCTACTTATAAGTATTTTCCCCTACAACTCATAAAACATTGCTATGCTTTCTTCAAATTGAGCCGAATTCAATCTATATTTCATCAGTAAACATAACAGAATGGATGGCAATATGTAGAGCTATATGTGTAACTTGGGAGGTTAAAAAACGTGCTTCTATCTAGGATTAGCTAAGGTGTAGCTTATGGATTTGTCAGGATTGAAGGATTTTATAGTATAGATGAAAAATAGTCTTAATTGTTGATTGGGCTGTGGCAATTTCCAGCTCCTTCACAATATTAGAAAATGGTATTTGCCAATGGTTTTCATCGTGCTGGAATCACTCATGCAAGGCCTCTGATTCCACTGAACCTTCCAGAAATCACTGCTTTCTACCACTGCATTGGGTATCACTAAGATAAGCAAGAACATCATTGAAGTCTGTAGGATCTGCCGCTTGTCTGTTATAGCTTGTCAATCACTCGAATATGCAAGTGGGGTCCACATTATCAGATAAGATGAAAGTAAACCTTTGCTCTTTGCTCTTTGCACAATACCATGCACAGTTTGTATTGGAATATCAAGCTACTCTGCAATTTTTGGGAAGCTCCACTCTGAATGCCAATTCAGTGCAAGTATCACTGCCCTCTGCTGAATTGAGAGTCGCCGTGCATATCCAATTCTTCTATGTGTCACTGGCGTGGCTGGTAGGAAATGGTAGACTTGGTATGTATCATACGTTACTTCACGGGTGCGAGAGGGGAGGGCCTAATAGCGGCCCACATGCCAACGGCCAACCTGGCGTTGTTCTCCCCCACAAGTCTATTCTGCCACTAGGGCCTGACGACTGCCGAGTCTAGTTGCCAATTCCCGGTACTTCTCTCTAGCACCCTCCAATACTGAAGGCCTGATATCTGCGAGGGCTTTTTCAAAATCCTCCACTGTGACCATTACCGGGAGGCCGTCAGTATTTCCGCCTTCCTCCAGTTCGGCAGCGTCTATGGCGCGTTCAAGAGCTAGAACAGTGGCTTCTTTCACTAGTGCCCCTAGATCCGCGCCACTGCCACGATATCAGTATGGAAGAAGGAATGTGCATGGAGCAAGACTTACCTAAAATTTTTACACCTGTTATCCTCCGCAACAGCTCCTAGATCGACGTTGGAGAGGGGTGCCTTATTGGCAAGAGTCTTCAAAATCGCTGCTCTCTCCTCCTTGTTTGGAAGATCTACAAATAAAGGCTTATCCAACCTGCCCGGTCTGAGAATTGCCGGATCAATGATATCGAGTCTGTTGGTTGCCCCAATAATATAGATTCCCTTGCGATCATTCAGGCCGTCTAATTCTGTGAGGAGGGTATTGACTATGCGAATGGAGTGTTCCGAAGATTCGGTGCGGTGAGGAACCAAAGAATCCAACTCATCAAAAAAGATAACACATGGAACAGAAGCTCGGGCTCGTGAGAAAGCCTGGCGGACAGCCCGCTCAGATTCCCCAACGTACTGTGTTGGTCAGTAGGCAGCGTTATAATTGTGGGATATTGAAATCAGGATTCAAACCTTGCTCAGTAGTTCTGCGCCCTGGACGCAGATAAAGTTTGCATGGCTCTCATTTGCAACGGCTTTTGCTAGTAGGGTCTTACCGCACCCCGGCGGGCCCCAAAGGAGTATCCCAGCCGGCGCGGTAACCCCCACACCCCCGTAAAGTTCTGGCATCTTGATTGGCTGCACGATGGCCCTCCGCATTTCAACCTTAATTGACTCGAGGGCCCCAACATCCGCCCAGGTAACATCAGGGACTGTTGCGAAACCCTCTCTCTTAGTTGAAGGTTGAATTTTCGGAAGGGCGGCCAAGAAATCCGGAAGGGTTACATAGAGCGAATCTAATTGCTTTTCGGTAAGTCGGTCTGCTTCAAGGAGGCGTTGAATTGGGGTTAGGGACCCTGACGCCGCCGGGGCAACTGGTGCTGGCACCGACACCGGTAGTGGGGGCGGGCCGACTGGATCCATGTCCATCTTCGCTGAGTCGTCTAACTGGGCAGCAGTTGTCGCTTCTGGGGAGTCAGCAGTGGGTGTTGGGATCTCGAGGGTTTCATAGATTCGTCTCAGTGCTATCGCTCCGGCCCCTGTTGCCAAAGCACGTAGATCAGCTCCAACAAACCCGGGGGTCGTTTTGGCCAATTTTCTCAAGTCAAAATCTCCCGGTAACCTCAACTTCCCACACAGCACCCTCAAGATCCTGTAGGCCACGTGATCAGCGAATCAGTGCATAGCTAGGGGATCAATCTTAAAAGGAACCCGGAGTAAAATACTTCTCTCTGGCAAGCTCATCAGGCACTTTGAGGCAAATTTCCCTCTCAAATCTTCCCGCTCTTCTCAATGCTGGATCTAGGCTATCGGGTCGGTTTGTTGCACCAATAACCATGACTGGTTTCCCTCCAGTCTTCTCCAATGCAAGATCGTCCATACAGGTCAACATCTGGGCAACAATTCTTCTCTCCATATCCCTCTGGGTGCTCTCCCTCTTTGGTGCTATAGCGTCTAGTTCATCCATAAATATTAGGCAAGGGGCTTTCTCCCGAGCTTCCTCAAAAAGTTCCCGTAGCTTCTTTTCCGATTCCCCGGACATTCCTGACACAATTGAGGGAGCAGAAACGGCAATAAATGGTAGCCCAATCTCACCGGCAATAGCGTTTGCTAGCATGGTCTTGCCGCAGCCAGGTGGTCCATGGAGAAGCACACCGCTAGGCGGTTGTACTCCGACATGTAGGTAAATCTCTGGATGGAGCAGAGGAATGGCAACAAGCTCCAAAAGATCCTGAATGACATCTTCTAGCCCGCCAATGTCCTTCAAGGAGATGCCCTTGGGTGGCTCGCGAGAGTCGGTTCGTTTCCAACGTTTCATAGATTCGCCATCTTTGGAGTGGTGGCGTTCTTTTCGTTTTCGGGGCGTGGGCGGTGCCAGCACACTGTTGCTGGCCACGGGGGAAGGTTTGGGAGTTGTGCCTGAAGCGCTTGCTGACCACATACTTACTACTCGCTTGTTCATCGTGTTCGATTCCTGATGGAGGCTTGGGCGTTAGTATGATTCGATGCAAAATGTTTCGGATATTGATTGTAGAGTACCTTTGGTTCCGTCGGGCCCCCTTCGCCGGGTCCTCTGGGATTGCTCGGGCCGCTGTCCGGATTATCGGCCTCGGCCTCCTCTTCTCGTATCATGTCTAAGGCCTTTTCAATCATCTTTTCCAGATTTCGCTTCTTCTGCCTTGGCACGCTCCCGTCCGTAATAATATATTGGTACACCTGCGAGACCGATAGATATAGAGAGCCGTTGCTTTCTTCAGAAATTGGCAGTTGGTCAATATAACTCCGAACTGTGGCAAGAACCTTTCGTTCGAGCTCTCTAGTTAAGGATCGACTGCTTCCAGCCATCGTGAGTTTTAGTCGTTCCTGAAGTGGGGTTGTAAGGTGTTTGTGTCGCTGCCTTCGGTCGAGCCGGGAGGATGGGAGAGAGGTAAAAAAAAGTTTTCGGAGGGTGCTGTGACAGACCCCCTGTTATATGCAGAAAGGGCGGCCGTAAATACGCAATCGAAACTCACAGCCCACGTCATAAAAAACCGCTATGGTCGGAATCTACCCTTCGTGCGGTATCCCATTACTCGCATGGTAATCTCCTGACGCTTGTGGCCACTGCTATAATATTGCTATTGCATACGCGAAAAACTGGCCGGAGCCTCAGGGTTTCGGTGGCATGCAACAGCAGTCGAACCCATACCTCTTTGGGGCCTCGAGACTGTCATTCCTAATTGGGGTGTGCATTGTCAACTGCGGTTTGCTTGTATCATACCGGCAATTGTTCTGGCCTCCCATGAGCCGTAGAAGAGCTTATTCGCACCACATCTGGTGCATAGTCTTTGCCGTTCGAACCATCCCCGATAATACGGCACAATAAACCCTTGGACCCAGATCGAATTTTAGAAACCAGACCCTTCGCGGGCCGGAGAAAATGTTGATTTTCGGTTGGTCGGGATCGGGTCTGTTTTTTATAATGAAACAGCATGCAAAAGTGAATATATGATGCCCACAATTTTTTCTTCTCCTCAAAACATGGGAACCTGTGGACCCGTCACTTCGTAACTCATCACTCCTGCACCCATATGCTGGGATTCCTCCCTACCGGTAGTGTGAATAAACGATCACTCTATGGATCCTTTTTTGGGAAAGTGGTTGTGATACAATATGGCGGAGCACTTGTAAGTCTTTGAATTTTGAGCCTCATGCTGAATATCGTGTTCTATCACACTTTGAGAAAGAGAGGTGAAAAAGGGATGCTGATACAGAACACAACACAGATTAACTCGACGAGTACCACTGACCATCCCTCTGAGAGTTCCCGGATTCTTCGTAGCATTTGAAGATATGGTCTCCGCTCTTGGTTAGTTTCTGAACTTTATTTTCATGGAGTTAGAAGTATTGGGGATTCGCATTCGCATGTTGTGGCGTGAATTGCGTTACTCGAGTATAATACTCGAGTATAGTCCATAGGGTAGCGCTAGAGGTTCGAGTAACTTGGCGGTTCGGGTGGAGGGGCACAGTGCTGAGCCCCCAGCTCCAACCGGACAGCTAGACGACTCCCGTTTGATACTGTACTTTACCGCGAGCAGAGCCTCCATGTTGGCAGGGATTGTGGACATTTTTTTCTTCACTCTCTTCCTGCCGATATCATATCATACAAACTTCCACCAACTTCCCCCCCCCACAGGCAGACCTCTTTCGTATTCGCCCGGGATGGCGGAATATCCATCTCCTATTTCCTTATCCGCACCCTATACTATTTTTGCACTCTCCCAACCAATTCATCAAACGCGGGCGAGAGATCGGGAGGGGAGTACCTATCGTACATGCTACACTTCTCAGGTGGTGAATAAGAAGCGGAGGCGCGCTGGTAATGCAGAAGTTGCCGTAGCTATTGATGGAGAAGGTGTCAATATTTACGATGTATGTTGGATCCTATTTTTTCCCAAGTAGTTTTCCTGACAATTGGCTAGGTACGTTCCACCCAGCTGTTATCAGGCCACGCGCTTCCACCTACGACTAGATTCTCCTGCGCGCCCGTATCTTCCGCAATGCGAATTTCGAAAACAAGACTGTTGAGAAAGACGTACGCTGCTGTATCGTTCCCCAAAAAGCAGATTGTTTGCTGGGAGGAAAACGACGTCCGTGGCGGACAGGACATTGAGCTGGAATCGACTCCTATAACGCCTATATCTCGGAATAATGATTCTAGACATGAAGTAGTGCATCTCCATGATCTATCCATGGGTGGAGGCACAGGGATTCTAGTGGTCCACAAGGATGGCTGCATTCGTTGCCTTTCAGCAGATTTGAAGGAGGAGCTTTGGGCACTTCGGCCATCGGATCCCCCCACTGCCGGAGCCGCGAGGAAGATATCTAAACCTCCAGAAGTAGTTTATGCCGTCACCGCTGATTTAAGCGTCGTGCGCAAAACTCTATTGAAGAACAGGCCCGATGTTCTTATTCCAGGGTGTGGTACGGAAGACACTCGGGAATCCGGGGATCTCATTTTATTCACCGTGATTCATACTGGCAGCTATTTTCAGACCCGTCTATCCCTAATACCCACAGCGCAAGAAGCGGGAAAGAGCGCAAGTGAGCTTCTTGTTTCAGATCTTTTGGCAGCGGAAGGTGACCAGCATTCCATATTCTCACTTCACTTATCTTCTGCTACACTTTACCAACTTTCAGCAACGTATTTGACCACATTCTCGCTTGGACCAACCGTGCCTACAGTTGCATCTTCCCTCCGAGTCCCAAAAGGATCAGATGAGACCCATCATATGTGCTCTCTTCTCAGAATCTCCTCGTCGACAGTTCTTGTAGCAACCCATGAAGATATCTCGTTATATGACACAAGGTTTTCATCTCTACAAGCTCGCGCACCGCTGCACCAAAGCTCCACCTCTTCCTTGCTTGCTAGTAGTGAACTGCCAAGAGCAAACTCTACTGCCCCGGGACTAGATGGAAAGCCTGGGGGCCAAATATTCTTGACTAGTTATATCCAAGAACTCGATTTGGCAATCGGATATTCCCAGGCTGGAATTGTTGGTGTGCAATTGACACGCACGGGTGGAAGACCTGGTACTAAAACTGAAGCGAGGAGGAGGAGTGGGCTTTTGATTGATAGCCTATGCCGCGGTGTTGAGATGGTTGCCGTAGGAATATCTAAAAAGCAAGCGCCTGTTGCTCCGGAGTCAAGAAAGCTTTTATCGAGGTTGGCATCCGAGAGGCGAGCTGTCGGGAAAGCTATTTGGGATTTGAAGGAGGCCAAGAAGGCTGGTGATCTCCGCAAATTCGAACAAATCTTTGCAGAGCAGGTGGGGGTTAGCTGGAAGCTAGAGGAAACCGAACAGGCCGAGGATACCCCTATGATTAACGGAACCTCTGATTTAGAAGTGGCAAATATGCATCCCTCAATTGGTAAGCCCGTTCCCGGGTTTGCTCCTGAACAGGACGGGGGCTATTTTCCGGAGATTTATAAACCTCTCCGTCATGAGTTTGTGGTGGCTGTGCTGGATATGGTATTCGAAACTTCCTCAGACGATAACGCTGCGAAACGCCTCAGTGTATCGTTTTATCCTCCGAATGTATTCAGGTACCTTATTGAGTCCGGTAACTTCTCCGAGACACTCATTAGGTCCTACAGCGGCCTTGTGCAATGCCTGGCGGAATTCGATCCTTCGTTGAGGACTCTGGAGTGGATATTGGGGGTCGCTGGTGAGATTGGTCTTGGAGAGGTCATAAAGGCCATTGAGATCGGTCTGAAGCGTGGGAATGTGAGTGTTGACGGCGAAGACCAAATTGTTCTTGATGTTATCAGAAGCGAAGTCATGAGGCTTGCTCTCGTCAGGTTGAACGGCTTTCCAGCGGAAGCGGTTGCCAAAGCTCTGAAGACCGGGCTAGGGGACCAGGACCTGATGGATCTTATACACCTTTTGCGCAAGGAACTCCTATTCGGTTGGCAGCTGAGTGGTGAAGTTGGAGTAGGTATCGGGATCGAGGATGTTGGGGTTGTTGCAGACATTCTCACGGTTGCACTTGATACGGTTGGTGTTGGGGGGTTAGTCCTGGACAATAGCAGTGATGAGTTCATTCAGGAATTGCGTAATGAGGTTACGGCTGTTGTTGAAGGCGTTCAGGAAGCCGCGGCGCTCAAAAGCATCTTGGAGGAGGTACTTAGACATGCGGATTGGAGGGTGGCGACGGTCGAGAAGAAGCAGGCGGGTGAAAAGCAGGCCAAAAGGCGAAAACGGAAGCCTAAGGTGACCAAGGCAGACGTAAGGGGGACTGGGGAACGGGGGACGGGAAGAAAGAAGGGGGGGAAAGGGATGGTAGCAAATGGGCTTCAGAATGGGGGGCTGGTGGAGGGTGAAGAGGACAAGATGGAATTGGCTCTCGGATACCCTGCAGAGTCTTCGGGAGTTACCCCTTCAGAAAGCTTAGTGGGCGAACCAGCGGACGAACGGGTAGAGGGGTTTCCCCCCTCGAAACTGCGGGCCGAGGAGTTACAACTTCAAAATGAGATTGGGAGCAATGTGGTAGGGAGAGCGAGGGAAATACCGGCAAAGAGCGTATCTGTGGCAAAACATTTGGTGAACTCTGGGCCTATAATCAAAACGGATGCGTCGGTCGTTAGCCCGCTATTACCATTAGGTGTTCCGCCGGCGCCAATTTCGAGGATTAGTTTGGTAACGGCGCAGCCTGCAGGAAGCAGTATCAATTTCAAAGAGCTAAGACGGCTGAATAGAAGGAAGATTAAGGAGGCTAGTTATAGGGAGAGTATGGTCGCTGGAGTTTATTCGGTCGAAAGTATGCTTGTTTAGAGGTCTGGCAGAAAAGTTTGACGAAAAGCGGTAGTTTCCGTTTTCAAATCTGTTTGTGGGAGTGATTGATCTGTACATTAGACTTTATATTTACTTGGTATGTATCCTAGTTCAGAAGTCCCCGCAGATATGTGCGTTCCGAGAACCCAGCGTTATTGTTTGAATAAGTATTGGGCGTGGTCTTTGCTTCTTGCGCCGGGCTTGATTTGGGGGATTTCTCTTTGTAACGTTCTGGTATCCTGTCTTCTTTACGACCTCGTGATACCGCTGCTAGTGACTACAGTCCGCCATGCGAACCTCCAATCACATCCTGTACAATCCTACTGTCATCATCCTCAACACCCCACCTTATCCGCAAATTCTCCTTCCTCCATATATCCTACTTCCTTCGAACAACCTTCGTCCTCTGTTTATCCTCAATTCCTACAGACATCACCCTTCTTTCTCCCCTTCACGAACTCCATCTTTTTTCTTCTTCTCTTTATCATAGTATCACCCTGTCCAATACTTTTTCAATGACCCCTTCCCCACATCCACCATTCATCAAAGATTCCGGTATGACTATTTCTCCCTTATCGAGGCCTTTAAGTTTATTGTAACTAGTCATGGTTATCGCTCGGTATATAATTCAGCGCTGGATCATTGAGCAATTGTATGTAACTCGGAGAATTCTGGCTTTGCTCGAAACTGTACCAGTGTTGCGAATCGGAATACTGATGTATCACGCTCACCGGAAATCCGTTTACAAAAATTGCCCCCATTATTATTATAATTGAAATATGTAATTTTTGAATTTAATAATTACAGCCATGATTCCTGGGTCCTTATTCTGGATCCGTCACAATTTCTACATGATAGCTACCCCGGAAACCTCGGGCAGTCCTGATGGATCGATGGATGGACGTATTATGGATAACTTATAAGATGACCTCACATATCCCACGGGCTCGATTCCGACCTCCCTTCCGTCTATCCATCTGGAAATTTTTGTGCTGTAAACCCCTGTGCTTGAATGGGATAGTAAGGATAAAAATAAAAACTGGCGTGTTCGGGAAAAGTATGTGCGAGAGAGAGAGAGAGAGAGAGAGAGAGAGAGAGAGAGCGAGGG
>LN891133.1:77150-124972 GCA_900010015.1 Tuber aestivum | reverse complement strand
GAGAGAGAGAGAGAGAGCAGGGCCGAGGGAGTTTTATTGGTGGTGGAATCATAATGAGTATCCGGTAGTGATTGACCGGGCTAGCTGTCTACGGTTTGCTTTTGAGAGCTAAAGACTTACTACTTGCTTTGCGAGTTCGAGGGAGCATCATTGCTGCGGGATTTACCTGCCTGTTTTTAGGATCAGTAAGCAGACATCCGAGTCTCTGGTCAGTATTTCATGGTCGTGTTAGAAGCGGGGAGCGTAGTGTCTCCCTACCAAAGCTTTTAGCCCTTTTGGGCAGTTTGAGATCGTTCTTTGCTTCCTCCTCCTCCTCCTGGGATTCCTCTATTTATAAGATTCTCACTCTTTCCAGGGGTGGCTGTGGCCTGGCTCCAACCACCACAGAACTACTTGTAGTGTCCGAATGAAACTTCAAGTTCCTGCTATTTATTTATATTCATAGCTGCTGGGATACCTAGCCTTCGTTACGGGGCGGGCTCAGGAGAGCCGAAGAGATATACCCCGCCCCAGGCCAATTACCGGGGCAGGGCGGGGACGGGGGCCAAGGGCCCGATATTTTCAGGGCGCTGGAGTCCCCTTAATGAACTCTACAGTTGTAGTTTACATAATATTATTATAGAAATTAGTAGTCTACTACTAGGCTTATATTAATAATTTTTATATTCTATTAGATTATACTAACTCTTATTATGATATGATAAAAAGTATATTTACAGATCCCTTATCCTATATTCTCGTTTACGCACCCTAAGTATTGTGTGAATGCAGGGATTATCAATCTTATATATACATATATATGAATTGAGTAGCAACTAGTTGTAAGCATTAAAACAAAAGAAGAAATGATTAACCCCATATACTCAAGTAAGTGCAATAGTGTTATGGTTTCTGGTTAATACTAAGTAAAAGTTGAGCTATGGCTTGAGGTATAGGTTAGTACTTGATGTAAGCACAAAGACCGATGGGTAGCCCTAGCACTATGTTTTGTTTGTTTGGTAAAAAAGTACTAAGGTACTTGTTTTTATATACTTTCCTTTCTTCTTTTCCTTTGCTCTTTAGTTTGTATCTTTGTATTCTTACAACCTAAAGATATCTTCTTTCCAGTCCTCCTCCTTACTCTCTGATATCACGGTCCTTTATTACTCTGCCTCCCATCCAGCTATTGGATCCTTGTCCTCGCCTGCCCTCCTAGCTCCCACCCGTGTATCTTGTCCCGGTCCTGTTCTACATTTGCTTGCGATAGCACGCTCGTTCCTCGCCCCAACTCTCAACACCCCTTGGCTACTCCCAGCTCCGTCCTCCCCGTTACAAATAGATACCAAGGGGAAAATAAAGCAGAAAAGAACTCCAGGCTACTCAAGAGAGTGAAATGTGTTAAAACAATAGTTTTATAAAGTGGAACACTAAATACAACAATTGTACAATAACTACAAATAAAATCAAAATATTATATTTTACCTCATGGGCTACAAGGAATATAGTGAAAAGTCTTATAGTCTGATGATTCAGGATAGAGGTAAGACACTAACTTCAAGTTTGGTAATATATCTCATCACATAGCTGGTATTGTTAGTTACACTTAGAACTAGAGCCTGAGGTTTAACCTTATCACTGGTAGACTGAAGCTATTAGACTTATCCTAAATGTAACTGCTAATAGCCTTCCTCTATAAGATTCTGGGCTAGCCTTTCTTAAAATCCTGAATATCTTTACCAAAAAGAATTGCATAATCTACCTATTTACTATTAAGCAATTAGAAATATATTTATAAGAGTTGTATTCAAAAGCTAAAGGAGAATGGGTATCTAGTTTCTGATAGCCTGTATATTAGATGGTAGCTAACTCTAGGAATAAGGAAGTTATAACTAAAGCTAGTAAGGTTTCTTGAAGAGTAGTCAAGAAAGTTTACAATAGAATAGGTATTACAGTATAATGAATATATTAATAACATTATGATCTCTTCTCTATTCACTGATGATATCTGAAAGCTAAGAAGGTACTTGAATACTTATACTCCACATTTGAGTAGTTATAAGCTATATCTAATTTCTATTATATGTGTACTAATTCACAATTTCTAGACTTGTAAGCTATATGTAAATTTTCTAGACTTTATAAATTATTTCTCTATTTGGCTTTGAAGTCTATGAAGTTCTGTCTTGACTAAGAGGATATGAACTCCTTTTCCAGTCTGAGCTTGTGATTTCTTTACTATAGTTCTCTAACTTTAAATTATACTGTTGACTTGTAAACTTATTAATGGCAAGTTCTTCCTGAATATGGTGATCAAGTCTGAGTGTCGGAGCTTTGCTGTAGTTGGTTTGCTAACTTATTTGGATTAGAAACAGTAGACTTTTCCTTAAAATTAAACTTATGATACTTTTTTTACAAGCATTTATATATGCTATTAGGTAGTATTCATTACAGGCTCTTTAAAGTTTAGCAACTTCAAATCACTCTAGCTCCTTCAGGTTCTGTCCAATTTGGATAATTTTTTCACCAGGTTAATCAGAATAGCCTAGGTTATTTTGTCCGGGCTCCTCAGAAACAGGGTCCCGTAACGAATCCTAAAGGCCTTGGAGCAGTTTTCTGCTGAAAAGGTAGAGGTAGTTCAGTGGGCTTTTCAAGCTATCAGCCTTTCACTCCCAATCGATGGGAGTGAAGACCATGAACTCTCTATTTGAGGGTTAGCAAATGATTACCTTGTTGAGGGGCTAAGGGAATGGGAGATTGAGGGAATTGGAGGGGTGGAAGGGAGTAGGGGGTTTGTGGAGGAAGAGATTGGTCTGTGGGATAAGGAAGAGGTTGAGGACTTTGAAAGAAATAGATTTCCACTATCAATAGCTGCCAAGAATCTGTGAAATCTATATTGACTAATGTACATGATGACCGCTTGGCAAAACACACTCTAATTTAACCGCTCGGCACACTGTCCAATTATTCAAGTTTTTACGGTGTATAATTTGTGGGTTATTGTTGGGTTTCGGGGTGGTGTTGGCTTGCCACTGGGATGCATTGCCGTTTGGGTCCATATGCCGGGTAGGGAGGGATCTAGCTTAGCCAATAAAAGATTTGAAGTATGTGGCTCGGTAGTGGGTTTGTTCGAACACATACATTGTCCGAACAACGCCGTCGATAGCACACTGCTGTCGATGAGATAACGGACAGACAAGGTCGAGAGGATGTTTGTTTCCCATAGAAACTAGCACCAATAAAGCACATGTGAAAGAGATAGTCAGATCAAGGGCATTGAGGTTGAGAAATGGCAATTTGAAGGAACGAGCAGAGTGGAAATAAGGCGGGGCGAATAGGAGCTCAAGGGACGGGTTTAAATAGAAGCAGCCCGAGCTTTGGTAGATCTATCAGCGTATTTTCAAGGTAAAAAGTACAGAGTAATATTGGGGAGATAGTATAAGGCCTAGCAACTGAGAAATCCCCCCACCGATAAAATATTCCCAGAAAGAATCGGAAGCGAGAATATAAAACAAGAAGCCACCAAATACTAGGGGTCTTAAGTCTATCTATGGATACAATCGAACGAGAACACCCCGCCCCCGTTCCCCCCGCCTTCTTCTTCCTACACTTTGATCCCAAAAAACTTCTCCGCAACCTCATTTGAATTCTTGAGGATACTATCCATCTTGTGCATGTAACCGTCCACCATCCGTCTCCCCTTCTTCCTCAAAGCCTTATTGGCAAGCCCAGCGACCACCTCTGCAACAATAGGCAGCATCCCAGAGTGTCCAATGGCAAGCTTCTCCTTCTTCAACTTCGGCCGTGTGGTCTTCGCGATATATGGATAAATATGCTTTGGGACGATAAACGGGCTCTTACTCCCTAGCATTATCCTATTTAGCGGAAGCTCATCATTCTCGATCATCTCCGCAATGTGCTGCGACCCGCTATATGTTATCGCACCCGTGATGCCTAGAGTGCTGTTTGGCCAGTGATCTAACACCTTCAGCCCGAACTCCCGCGAGCCTGTGAACGATTGTATGTGCAGTTTGTGATCGGCGGGTACATGGTCGTGTAGGATTGAGAATGTGTCACGCTCGGCGTCACGGGTGTAGATCAGAATTGGCTTCCGGATGGGGACTGCAGCTCTGAGTTGGCGGATGAAGACTTGCCGCTGGGTGGGCCAGGTCCCCGAGTCCGTGCGGAAGTAGTCCAGCCCGCACTCGCCTAGGGCAACACATTGTTCGTGTTCGAGGGTTCTGAGGATTGAGCCGTGGGTGATATTGTTGTAGTCTGTGGCGTTATAGGGGTGCGCACCGATGGCAAAACTGTCGGGGATGTTAGATGGTCCCTAGCGAGGGGTGGAGGTGCACACTAGTAATTAAATCCCTCCCGCCATTGCAGCCTCACCGCCGAAGCGTATAATTCCGGATTTTCCATGTTCCCCAAGACGTCCACCACCGTGGTGCACTGCTCCGGAAAGAAGTTCTCCACGAAGCTGTCAATTCTAGTACCCGGTACTGACCCATCATTGAATGCCTAACAAACACCCCCCCCCGGAGGTCCCATTAGCGAATCCAATCGCCCCCGGATGGATAGTAGGGAGAATAAAATAAAATAAAACAAAACTCATGGAGGGAAGATCTACAAACATCCTTCATCTGCTGAAGCGTAGAATGCAAATGCGTATGGGTATCAATGTACTTTACTACCAAGTGTCTCCATTGAATCCTGTGCTCTGCTCGCGGTATTAATTTCCAGTCCACCTCATGCGATTTCTTGGGACCCCTGGGGTGTTGTGTTGGGGCGTATCTGATGACATTTATGCCTCGCCTTGATGCCGGGGTGCACGGATTCAGGGAATCTTTGAAGAGAGATTTTCGCGGGATTGTGCGAGTGAGGTGGGCTAGTAGTGAGCGCGCCATTGTGGCAAGCAGGTATAGTGTATATCGCCCCAACGGAGAATCAAGGAAATTCGCGGTGGTGAAGTGAAGATTAAATTTTTGAGGTTGTATTCTCGAATGAAAATGAAAAAAGAAAAAAAATGGGGGGGGAAATGAGTGATGCGAGACCCCAGTGTCAGCGTTGCCCTGCATCTTAGCCCTAAGACGAGCCTATGCTTATCTTCCGGTATCGTGGTTAGTTCAGATCTACGATACCCGGCACAAAACATGGAGCGAAGCATGAAAGTTTTCGACGTTATTCAAGTCCTTAAAAATCACATATCTTTCAATCGATATCAGAACTAATCAATGTCTTTTATCGTGCTGACAGCATCTCGATTATAATGCAGGCATGCTCCGGCATTAATTAGGATGTGAATGGCCTTATGTACTATTACAGTCCAAGAGAGAGAAATGCAGACAAAAAGAAGTTTTGACTCCCGAATACAAATTATACCCCTACAGAAGACTTCTTTTTCTTGGTCGGCTTCTTGGTCTTTGCTTTCTTCGCCTTCTTAGCGACCTTCTCTTCGACCTCAACCTCCTCAACCTTCTCAACGGTCTCTTCCATGTCAGCCTTTTTGGCGGCTTCGTTTGCAGTGGGAGTGACAGTCTTCTCAACCTCTACCGCAGCCTCTATTGCTTCAACCTCCTCAGTTGGCGGCGCCTCAACAGCTTTCGTCGCATCTTCTATTAGCGCATCCTTAGGAACCGGTGTCTTAACCATCGGAGCATCAAACTCATAGTCAATCCCCTTACTCTTCAACCTCTTGTTGATCCCCTTCCGCTTAGCATTCTCAGTCTTCTCCTTCTTCTCCCACTCCTCTCTCGTCCTTTTCTTCTTGAGCTCCGCCTTCTGCAACTTTGCGCCAGGTCTGGGTTTGAAGCGCTTGTTAGCGCCGATAAACAGCTTCTCGGCAACTTCGATGTCGTCCCTAGGTACGATTTTGCACTTGAGGATGTGGCCGAAGAGGAGATAGTTGTTCATCGTGTCTGCGACGATCGTGGCTACGTCGGCATCCGCGAACTCGATGAAGGCGTAGTGCTTGCTCTTTCCGGTGCGTTTGTTGCGCGAGAGGCGAAGACGGGTGATTTCGCCGAATTGTGAAAAGTAGGAGCGCATCTCGTGTTCGTAGAAGCCGTGGGGGATGCGGCCGAGGTAGATGATGCCGGGGATTGACTGGGAGGGGGTGCGGATTAGTTTTGCGCTATGTAGGCTATGGAAAAGAGCATAATCGAGTAGAGGAAAAAGCAACTCAAATATCGGGTTTAGTAACCATGTAGGTGTCTTAAAGACTAATCGATTTTTATTTTTTTCTCATCATAGATGCCATAGGGAAGAAAAGCTCGTCCCGATTGATGCAATTGGAAAGGGTAGAAAATATAAAGAATTGAACAAACCTTCACTCTCCCCACCAAAGCCCCCAGCTTCTTTTTTGTCTTATTGTCCCCAGGGATCTTGGCTCCTTTGAACCTCGCTCCATCAATTTCCTTCAATTTACTGTTCCCCGCCCCCCTCTCGTCCCATTCTTCATCGTCACTGCTCTCAAACCCTTTCAGTAGGGTCATTGTATGATCGTCGGCCTCCTCGGCTTCAGAATCATCCGAATCGGGGCCGCCAGAGGCATCAAGCAGTATCGTTTCCTCTTCCTCGCCATCAGGACTGACACCATCGTCTCCGGCGTCAGTAGAAGTGGCGGAAACCTTCTTTTCGGGTTCGGCGGTCTTAGTCTCTTTAGCCTCGACCCTTTTCTCCTTCTTCCCCTTCTTTTTCACATTCTCTTTCTTATTAGCTTTGGCAGCCTTCCCCTTTCCCTTGTCATCAACAATCCCAGCCCAGGCTTCCTCGTCGTCGTCATCAGATGAAAGGAAGTCAACAGCCTTCATCCTCTTTGGAGAGGGCTTTACGGCAGAGGCAGTGACGTCGATGGGCGCGGTCGTAGCAGATTTCTTTTTTCTGTCCGCATCGACCTTTGTCTTTTTCGCGATTGGGGAGAGGGCGGGTTTTGCGGCTAGTCACAATTTTTAGTTAGGACGGGAGAAGGGGAGGAACTGATTAATTACCCTTGCGCTTTTTTTGTTTGCTATCGAAACCCATTTCCAATTGGTGCCGGAGGTAGAGTTGATTGAGGGGGATGGGAAAGTGAAAGTGACAGTGTTTTGTTTTTCCTTTTCACTTTTCTCGTCAGAGTGGTCGGGATGGTGCGTGTAACCCTACCGAAGATGAAACAGCTGGCTAAGCCCGATTGGGAGGTGAACGTGCGAGTGATAATTTATGGCGAAGTTACAGTTTTTATGTATCCGGGTAACGTCCTCTCCTTTGATAAGGAGAACGGGATGTGCGTTACCTGTGGAAAGAATGCCTTGAATCTCACATCTCATTACTTGCCAAGAGGAGCACCTGTAGCGAATTCTCCAGCCCTATACGGAACAGATGAGTTCGCAAACCAAACCGAGCATTCAGGTACCATACTATGAGGATATTTGAAGTAGCCAATACCCCAAAATTTAGCCACCCATTCCTGAAAATCTACGAGCACCTTTCTCACAAGTATTTCTCTCCCGTGCTTCCATTATTACTATCCGGCAACGGCAACGGGGCAGAGTCACCAACCCATCAGCCAACACAACTTACGACTGCGTTTTTCTCAGACTGAGAGTCAAGTTAGCAAGATGTCACCTCTTCAAGTGTGACCCCACCTGACATAGTCCAGGGAATATTGAGCTGTGCACAAAAAATGCTAACCGTCATTACAATCTTGACCAGAGCTCAACCTACTATATCACTCAAACCTGCGCGTGGGTCTCTATGCCGCAGGATTCATTACACACAAATAAAGAACAACTGGTAGCTTCACCTCTAACGTACAAGGGATACCCTTCAATTATATCTCATAAAATGTAGAAATGAAAAAAAAAAAAAAGTGCCTGGTTGGAGTACTAGGCAAGTCATAGGAAACAGCCGGCCAGATAGCACTATCTACTTTGAGAAACATGCCCTTTGCGTTATATTTTCCATGACATAAGGGATGCTCCTCTAAGACATGTTTCCACATCATAAATCTCTCATATCAAGCGACTACATAAATCACTAGGAGTTATCCGACTGCACCCTATTACAGATGCCCGGTTACTGAACTGCCACAGGTATGTCAGTAGCCTAGGTATTATCAATGCTTCAACTGATGTCTCTTAAATATCTAGCTTTTAATATATAAGATAGGATAGTATATATATTGTATCTATTCCATTACTATGTAATAATTAATTAGAAACTGCATGAGAGTAACACTGAAATTCAAAAAAAAAAAATTCAGAATATTATAGAACCAGGTAAGAACTACTGGCCTGTATTATATAACACTAAATTTGAGAAACTAATAGTCATGATTTACTTTATAGATTTTAAGGTTCTATTTAATATTATATATTTGTACAAGGGTACTAATCATGCTTTAGGTACAATAGAAGTAGTATACTAGTACAAGCTGATCTACAACTTACAGGAACTACTGTACTAGTACTAAAGAGAACTCTAAGAAATAGGAATAGTGATAGGAACTTAGAGAAGTAACTGTTCAACCAAGTATATTAGAGATACTGTCAGTCAAAGTCTACTGTAGAAATTATCAGTCTTTAAATACATTTCTGTTTATGTCTGACAGGATTGTAATCCCAATTTTTTTTTTAGATCAGACAATAGTATATCAAATATTCTAAGTATTAAAGAATACTCAAAACAACAAGTAAAATAGCTAGAGTATTAGAGAGTCCTCAAAACAGTAGGGAAAACAACTAGAGTATCAAGAGGTGCCAGAAACTATAAGTAATATTCCTCTTAAAAATAACCTATGTTGAAATAAGAAAATACTATTCCTTAAATATATTAGTATTCAAGTTTTGTATATTCCTATACTAGTACTATTATTTCAGTACTGAAAGAACAAGGTTGATAATAGCTTTTATCAACTTAAATATGTAACTACCTCTTACTATACTAAATAACTATATTACAATATTATACTTTAAGTATAAAAGAACAGCTAATTTAGACTGTTTACCACTATTATTACTACAAAAATCTATACTACTACTAGTAATACTTATATGCTAAAAGGTCTTTCTTATTTATATGAGGACTAAAACTCAATTGATTACTACTTTGTATTTTTGAATTGATAAATTTGGATACAGTTGATGAGGTAGTAGTTGAAGTCTAAAGAGCTTCTCTACATCATACTCCTCCTTTGCCTCTGAGTTAGAAAATGGAAGTCCAAACCAGAGTGCTGAAGTAGAATTGATGGATGGGATGAAGAGTGTCAGCTTCTGATTGCAAATAGAATTGGTAAAATAGGATTCTGCAAGGTAGTAACTAGAAAGGTAGTAAAAGTAGCAGTATTGGCTGAGAACAACCGGTGTGCTAGATACCAAGTCCTAGGGGTGAAAGAGCTGCAGAACTAGAATGAGGGCCAGTAGAATTGTCAGAGTCAGGAAAAGATAAATTGGTAGAGCTGGAGAGAAGTCTCAAACCAGAATGCTGGATAGCTGGAACAGAAGGATAGTTTGAGCAGGCAAAAGCCATGAACTTGAAGACTGGAAAGTCAAATAATCAAGAAATACTAATTCTAGACTAGGAGTAACAGCTCTTGAGAGCTTGGCTGGGTGAGCCAGAGTAGTCAATTCTGACAGGTAGCCAGGAGGGAGAGAGAGAGATTTGTGATGTTTGAGATGTGAGCTGTAGGATCGATTTGCACTGGAAGGTTTCAAACATCACAAGTCCTTGGTGAAAGTTTTCCAAAGTGTTTCTCCATAGCAACGAAAGGGGTGACCATTGAGAGCAGGTGGTATGAAATGGCCACAACCATTTCTCCAAGTCAAACCATTTCACAGCAGAACGGTCCTCACCCCTTCCGTCAATGCCAAACAGGCTCTAAGGAGTTTACCTCTAGAGCGGTAGTAGTAGTAGTGTTAAAGGCCAGATAATGCCCCTATCCGTATTATCCACAATATCTGGGCCCAGCCGGAGATATGGAATTTGGCGCTAGGTACTGCGTGGCAAAGGGAAGATGCTCTGCGGCAAGAATCAAAAAGGATCAGGAATCGTACTTTTAAAGCGTACTCCCCCTTGGCGCCGGCTAGGCTCTACCTTCATTGACGGTCACATTTATCAAAAAATCCCTACACTCTCTCCCGTCAAGATACACTACTTTCCCTTTTGCCCCCATTCGCTTTAGCCATTCATGGTTTGAAACGCTATGCTTAACTCCCAAATATGCTCGTATATCAAGTTCCATAATAATATGTACAATAAGAAATGCTATGTCCATGAGTGCCGGTTAGAGCACTCGTACTTGAGTATCCCATCATATTTATCCTGAGTGTTAGTACAAGCACAGTAACCCTGCCCCCTACAACTGTTCCAAGAATGTGGATACAACCCTCCAGCACTACCTCTATCAGCGTTACCAGTTGCTAAATTACAATGTCACACAACCCCCCCCCCCCCCCCGACGTGTGATTTCCGCCAATACTTAACCCATCCTCTAAAAACTCGACACAATACGAGTAGACCTTCCAGGAACTGCGTAACTACCTTCCCGGGGTGAGCATGGTTGTAAGACCACTCCCCACTGGCCTGCCTAACTGATCGGGCGCGTCCGTCGGCTTGGAGCGGAAAGAAATCATCTTTTGATAACGTCGGCGGGCCGGCTTTTTCCAGGAAGATTGAATCATCTGAGAATACATCGCTAGCGATAAGGACATCGGGACAACAAGGTGGCATATAGCATATGTCTTCTCTTTCTAAACCTTTTGGTTAGAATGGCTAAAAGTGCCGGGTGATGAGACCCTTACCAGTGGCTTCCGAATATTCCCCGGGCCTCCAAACAGATTCCCGGACGTCAAATCCGGAGAGGTCTTCAGTACTTGCAAAAACCTCTCCACCGCAAGTTTACGAGATTCGTGGCGGGTCACCGGTTCGCAGGCCAGCACCCGCAACGGCGGTGCATTTAGAATCACTGCCAGAGAGGCATCCCGTAACTTATGCACAGCCCCACCACCACCCTCTAGTTCCTCGGCCTTAGATCTAGGCTTACGGAAATTCTCCAGATGATGCCGCGCGTTGCGGAGTGCCTCACGTGGCATTAGACACTCTATTTTGCTCGGGATTGTGATAAACGCTTGGATGACTGGGGCCTCTTTCGGTTTGCCGTCGTCTCTGCAACCCTGAGCCCCGTCTCCCTCCTCCGGTTCCGGTATACTAACAAGTGGTGTTGACTTTGAGGATCTGGTTGGCGGTGTGGAGAAACTTGCAGGAGACCCTGATCTAGGAACTCCCGTCTCCGGAGGCTTCGAATCGGCTGCCCCCCTCTGCTTGGCATTCCTCACTGTGTACGCCTTAGTCTGCGTTCCGTCAGAGACCAGAACCCCAATTCCTCTGGCCCCCATTTCATTATACTGATATGCGCTCATCGGAATGCTCCGTTCCGAGAAACCTGCTTCTGAGAGTATCCCAGACTCCGAAGGAGCGACAGAAACCCGGCCATCCGGAGTTGTCGGACGTGACGAAAGAGCAGTCGTGGAGGGAACTTCTTTCCACCTTTGCAATGTAAAACTCTCACAGGTAGCTACGGTTTGCATGCCATGATCTTGGAGTCTGTCAACGACTTCCTCGAGCGTCCCTTGAACCCTCTCCAGTCTCCTGCTTGAATGGCCGTTCTGAAGCCTGGCCCATTTTACCCTCAATTAGCACTTATTTGAAGTCTAGAAATCCCTACTGCAAGAGGAGCAGCTCACTCATTTGCAAGCGCCAATGCAACAAGCAAATTCCCCTTTCTCGAATTCAAATGTGCGCGCAAACCGGTGATGCCCTTCTCGATGCAACACCATTTAACTTGCTTCCAACCTTTCCTGAGGAACCCATCCTCCTCAGAAATGGTATGCTCAGCTATCAATTGCCCGAGTTGCTCGAAGATATCCAGGATAGTCCGGGAGCCGTCTTCAATATCCTGGTTCACAATCTGTCCTTTCGTCTTCTTCTGGAAATTGTCCATGATCTTGCAGAGGTCCTCGACCTCCCGAGTAAGAAGCTTTAGTTCCTCCGGCGCTGACCTAACTCCCTCCGCTAATCCACGCAAGGCTGAAAGTACCTTGACCCCAAATGCCACGGTCCCGACAATGCCCGAGACCACGGATAGAGGGTCCATCATTTTCCGCAGAGTAAAGAAGAGTTTGGAGAAGGGGGGAGTAAACGTGTTTTAACAGAGGGCGCAGCTTAACCTAGCGGGAGGAACGAAGTACGGAGGGGGACGGTGAACGATACACCAAAAATCCAGCTGCAGGGCATCAGATTTGGCAAGGCTGTTCGCAGCGCACCTGATATTCGCTGTCCCCCCCCGCTATGATACAACTGCCATCCATCTTCTGCCACATGTCAAGGGCAGGAATAACGGGCTGGTGCTGCTCCTGTTGCACCTATTTTAGCTAGAAAAATTGCTACTCTCGTTGTGCGATTGGTGGCTGCCTAAAAGCAAAAGATTCGATCACCGTAGGGTGCATGGTTTTCTGGCAAGCCTCGCCAAACGCGCTCGCCCGCAGTTTACACTTCTGCTCCAGGATGTAAATGCACGGAAGGAGACCGCGAATAATATTAGCACGAATGCTCCGAGTATTCAAATTCTTCAGTCAAGAGTGTACTGCTCGCTTAGAGATTAGCAAGTTACTGCCTGTGTAAGAAATCATTCTCGAGGAAGCCTTCGCACAACTCCGGGGGTGGAGGGCCAATCGAATAAAGCAGCGATACACCTCAGCCCTGCGAGCGCATCGCGCGCGTCCGGGGCTGGTAGCACCCCCCCCCCCCCCCCAATCCTATAATGCTCCGCCCCGAAGATAATCTCTCGGAGCTATGATAGCTTAAATGCAAACATATTTTCTTCAAAAAGCTCCACCGCCTGCCCATACCTACCGAATCGAAGGTAGCGGTCCCAACGGACAAACCACATGTTATCCCCGCCCGAAAGTGTCAGAACGGAAGACAAAGGTTATCCCGCTCAGGAATTGAGGCAAATTAAGGAGACCAGGGCCAACAAACAGGGAAAAACTGTTGGAGATTGGAGGTTTGGAAGGAGGTAGCCTCCGTAGCACATTTATAGACCCTTATATACTGTGCAGGAATCCCCCGCGAAAACGAGAAGCAATTAGATCCCACGCTAGGACGTTGGAATTGCCTTTCCTAGTAAGGTCTTATTCGTCTTCCTATGTACGATAGCTGTCTCAGCCGCGGGCCGAGAAACAGTTCCCCCGCGTTTTTTTCTCTCCGTAATCCAATGGAGGAAATTCCGGAGACCCCAGCGCGATGCCCAATTATCCCGGCCGTTACGGTACGAGTTCACAGTGCACGTGTCCACATTTATCGTATCCAATGAGGCGGCGTTTCAAGGATTGGGAGTGAACGCTTTAAAGATGTCTCCCCCTCACGGGTGACGTCTGAGGGCCGTGTTTATTATGTTAGCTCCATACTTGTAGCTAGTCTAAGATTGGATCAACTCTGCCCGGTTTGAGTATGATAGTTGGAAGAGGCCCAAAAAAAAAGGAAAAAAAGAGACTCCTTCGGTGCCGTATCTACGCTCACATAAAACTTAGGACCCAGGCTCAAGAGGTGTAAAGCAATTGATGGGGAGGCAGTTGTGATAGACACCACAAACAGAGGGAGGATGAAGACAGTCTTGACGCAGTGCCTCCATCAAACCTACACCCAAATAATAATTATTATAGTAAATATGAATCTATTATTATTCCTACCAGTAAACCCTGAGAAGTAGATAACCGAGATCCGCTATCGCAAAGCATCCAGTCCTCCAGCACTAGCACACCCGCAGCTCCTCCCGCCCCCCGCCACCACCGCCAGCCCAATAATAACCACTCCAGAGCAACTACTCACAGACCCTCACTCGCCCAGCCAGGCCAACCAGTTGGATTTGGTGATTATCCGCCGTGCAGACCCCTGGCTTTCCCCCCCACCACACCCCCTTCCCCACCGCCTAACTTGCCCTTCGTCGACCTTCCGAGGCTTCCCACATGATGCCGACCTCGACTTTATCTTATTCTATTTTACCCCATTTTCCCCTCCCGCTCCTTCAACTCAAGGACATAAATTCACTCCCGCACATCCAATATAGCCCTTTTCTCTCTGCCCCCCACCCCGGAAACAAAAAAAATCCACACAACCCAGCCCGCATTCCAGAAGAAGTCAGTCACGTATTAGACTCTATATTACAAGGCAGTCCCAAAAAAAAACAGCCGGGACAGTTGGAACGGAAAAAAAAAAAACTTTAAAGAGGGTAAGGGTAAAAATCCCAAAAAATGAAAGTCATTAGTGTTGAAAGAGCAAAATATTCTCGAGGACTAGGGCAAGATAAGGGTAGAATCTAAGAAAACAAAGAACACTTGTATAATTAGAAGATTCCCTCTCTGATATTCATGAGACTGTGTGTGGTACACACAGGTGAATACTTGTAACTTACGTAAAGAAAAGTCCACAAAATCCGAAAAGGACAAGTATAATACAAGGAAAAAAAGGAATGAACAGGCAGAAGTTTTTGCGTAGAAGTTAAAAAAAACCCCCCCAAGTATCATAATTATCATATCATACAACGACGATAGATGCCATCCACAATACCCGTATTTATTATAAGATCCCGGAGGTAACCTACACCCCTTCGACAGACATGCACGAACCACGCAAACATCAGACATCACAGAAAGAAAAGAGAAAAAAGTCCTCAACATGCTTTCCAACTTCAATAGTCTTGGCACTCCTTACCGCCCAAAACGCGCGATCGTGCACACAATTGACACAACCCCGACCAAAAACTGGATGAAGCCTCAAGTGGACACCGGGCGTGGAAGTTACTCACTGTTAGAAAAAATTCCATACGATAGATAATCTGTCCGGCGTTGGGGAATAATGCGATAAATTATCATAACGTGTATTACTCCACTTACAGGATCTGTGGGCAGATCGATGTATGTATGCGGAACGAGGTGAATGTAGCCCGTCATCACTCCGTCTGAGGATTGGGATTGCCCTTGTACAGTACTGTACTGTGCAGCTCTCTACCGTATTCCCCTGATAGACGTACCATGCGTACTCGCCAAAATAGCCAACTGAGAAAGATGCTCTGGACCTGATGTGATATGATAGTACAGTTAGCTGGTCTCCACGAGAACGCTAACTTGGAGCCCACGATGGAGCTTAGAGTGACTGCGTCTCTCTTTTCTTGCCATTTTCTGAGTGTGGTTAGTAAGACCGCTAAGCAGGTGTTCAGTGCCAATGATCGAATCGCGAGGTTCTTCAAGCATAACGGCAGACAGCAGGGAAGGAATGTATTGATTCAACGCCAAGTTATTCGCATATACCCGTATCACATTATTAGAAGCACTGGCATTGCGCCCCCAACCAAACTCAAAACTACAAATCGGACTGCCAACCCAGCTCGATATAAAATTCTGGGATAGCGAACCAGCCTAGAAGGCCGGGCCCCGCAGCACCACACCATTGATTGACAGAAACAGAACGAACGGGGCGATCGAAGTAACACACCGAATAAATTGCCTTACTCGAGTACAAGGACCATTCAAAGACCTCCAATCATTTCCTAGACCAGTTCGCTATCCGGGCGTCTTACATGCACGATACTTATCGGAAATCCCAAGTGTACCAACCAAGTACGATCGTTGGCATATCCAATGTCCAGCAAATAAGAGGCAAGTAAATTCGCCCATCCACATCAGAATCCCGGCCAACCCACTCAGCCAGCCAGCCCCACCCGAAACCCTCGCTCCTCGTTCATTCATCACTGCATCGACCAGAGAGAGTAATGTATGGGAAAAATCCAAGCAATTGAAGAGCGGAGAGACCATTTGGTTTCGTTTTTCCCAGTAACGCTAAACCCCACGAAGAGCCCCACCCATCCACCCACCCATATAGTACATGCCGAAGAATACACAATAGAAGAAGATAGTACAAAGTTCGACCCCCTCATGCATAAGGCTTCACCGAAACGAATCGCTACTTAGGCGTTAGAAGCAGAGAGGAGAGAACAAAAAATAAAGTAAGCATGCAAAGAACCCATGAATCTACCTCCATTGCGTAAAAGGGGGGAGACGCAGTAGCAAATCCAGGAACGATTTCACAAAGCCCCGCAAGCCCCCCACAACCTTCCCAGGAACAACGATGATGATAAATCAATCCAAAACCCAAAATCAATCATCCATCCTTTCAACACCCTCCCCTCGCCACACCTGCTTCCAACGTTCCCAACCCCCCTGTCGCTGTTCCCTTATAACCCCGACAAACCCGGTTTCACGTAGTTGCTCAAGCACGACCTTCATCCCCTCCCTCCTCCTCCCAAACCCCTCCCTCATTCTCCGCATGCCCACAAGCTCAACAGACCTCTGCACCGAACCCGTTGTCCAATTCGAGAACCAACCACCCCTCACTTCCTCCCCCGCCAACCCATCACTCTGCGTGTTCCGTGCGGCCCCACCAAGTCTACTTTCGAAACGGACTATCGTCCTCACATCCGTCTTGCCAGCCCCAGTCGCTGCTTCCGGTTCCGAGGTAGTGGAGTCACTGCCAGGGGTATACACCTGACTCTCGACAACGCTTAACACACCCTCCCAATCCAGATTCCTGGTCTCCGTTTCCAATCGCTGGTTCTTGACATCCACTATTGACTTCTCGAGGATGTAGGATTCCTTGATCTTGGGGAGGAACCGGGCCACCGATGCGGGGAGTTTTCCGCGCTTGAGGTGTAGACGGGTAACGTGAAGATTGCCAGTTCGAGAGTCGAGGTGGGAGGATAGTGTGTCGCTTGAGACCACGTGCTTTGAGTAGGGACTGCACCACCACCTCCATTAGCAGATTGATGAAAGAGGGGAAGCAAGAGGAAGAACAAACTTAGGATACCGCAAAAAGTAAGCAAGTGTGACCGCCGGCCATTGATAACTACTCATCCATCAATCAGCAGCGAACCACAACTCCAAGAAGAACCAAAGACCCACTCATAAGAAAAGGAATTCTCGTAAAACTTCACCATCGTTCCTCCCACCTTTCGATCCCTCTTTCCCCCAATCTTTTCTCGGAGATTTTTTTAAAAAAAGACCCCTCCTCAACCTTCCACCCGGAGAAAAAACGGAGGGAAACAACCGTATCGTATCCTTACGTCCGCCAATGCTCTCGAAAAGCGGAGTGGACAGGACACAAGAGGAAAATGGAGGTGGATGAGCGGGGTGGAAACAACCAGCTTAGACACCGGTAACGTATTATACGTGCCTCAACTTTGGTATGCGTGAGTAAGCAGGCACAAGTCACAAGCGAACCGAACCAACCAGATGGACGACCGGTTGGTTGCCACTGCCACTGCCGTAGTGTGCTAACTTACCAACCGTAGCAAGTGAGACAGACAGGTATGATAGGAGGGATGAATGAGGGGCTGTTACAATGACGATTGGGTCGTAACTCGGTTGCTCAAGAAAGAAAGAAGGAAGGAAGGAAGGAAGGAAGGAAGGAAGGGACAGGTGGGCTTCTGCAGTGAAAATTGCGGGGGGGTGGTGATGATGATGATGATGATGATGGTGATAAAGTGGGCAGGGGGGGGTTCTCTTATGATAGCTTTCTTTCTTTTTATCTTTTGCTCCCCTTTCCTCTTCCGCTCCTGTTTGAGTTCTGGAAGCCAGGTGAAGCGGAGGTAGGCCACGTGAGATGAGCAAAAGTCTTGGCAGAACGAATGGATGAGGGCAAAAAAGGGCTTGGCAACGGTGCAGCTTAATTGAACTTCTGAATGCGATCGGGGGTTTTCAAGGGAGGTTTATTAATATGGAGATCTGGAGCCTGGAGAGATGAACTGTTCATTCTTGGATGGATTGACACGCTTTCTTGTTGGTTTTACGGTTTGTCTACAATACGATATGGTATTATACAGTACAATCAAGTGGAAAATGACATGACCTTCCGGCGCAACTCCCCGATAAAAAATCACCTCACCACCTCACCATCCGATTCAACACATAAGCAATGTCATACAAGTAGAAAGCGCGAGTGAACGAGAACTATCATAGCAAAATCACCCCCGCTTCCGCAAACTCCTCCTCGGGGTAAAAACCTCTTCAGGGGCATTCGCAGGTTCATCCACAAAGTACTTGCTCCGCGTCCCAGTCTTTGGGGCTGCCTTGCGCTTCGGATTCTTCTTCGCCGGCTCAGCGGGCTTCTTCATGACAACTACTACTACCGGGTCTTTCTTCTTCCCAGCTCTCTTTCTTGTAGCCGGCGGCGTTTGATCGACAAAGGGCGAAGATTTAGGCTCCATAGAGCCATTAGCATCCTCGGGTTCTTCCTCGGAGTCAAAGATCGATTGGGCATCCCTTTGCTTCTGCGCTAGCATTTCTCTCATTGACATTGCTTGCGTAGGGATGGAATTTTTCCGGATAGGTGCCTTGTCGGAGGGGTCTTCCTCGATATCGAGAAGGAAGCCGCCGCCACCACTCATCTCCATGTCTTCATCTTCGCTGCCTCTTGTGAAACCACCGGGCTCATCATCACTAGCACCACTGTTAATGAACCCACCGCCCCCCCCTTCTTCGTTATGGGCACCCTGCACAGCCTTCCCCTTCCCACGAAACTTTTTTGCAGTGAAAGGGTTGACTTCTTCCATGCCATCACCATCTTCATATACTTCATGTAAACGCTGGACAATTCTCAATCCAACAATGAACCTCCTCCATAGAGTCAATGCGGCCTTCTCTCGCTTTCCGTCCTCTTTGATCTTCCTTTGCACTTGTTCCTCTTCCCAGGCGTCTCTGACGATATCTTCATTTTCCGCAGCGATGACTATTCCATCAATGTATGGGGCTGCCCGCCGATCTTCAACCCCCAGATATTAGTTCTCAGCCGATATAGCAACGGAACCCCCTGTAGGCCTCAAAAAATTATAAAACACTCACTCATAAACTCAAACCCCGTAACAGCATCCGCGTAGCTAATCTTCAACTTCTTCGCGACCCTCGCAGACCCTTTCAACGGCAAGTGCACCGCGCCAGCAGGAATCATAGACTGGGTATAAATATCTATGTTCCCATACTTATTCCTAGGAATCTCCCCGTTGATAATATCCGGTGGCGAATATTCTCTATCATAGCCGCGCGCCAATCAGCAAATAGATCGCAAACTTGAAAAGCCAACCGAGTGACAGCTCGTGATCACGTACTCCGTCTGCCCCAAGGAATAAAGTCCCTGCAATACAGTCTCCCCATCCCTCTGCGCATCCTCAATCTCCCGTTTCCGATTGAGAGTTGCAGCACGCGGCTTCACCTTCTTAAGGGCTTGCTCGCCTTCCTTAATGACCCTCCCCTCACGGTACCAGTTCTCGACGGACTTGCAGGAAACCATGTCCTGTCGGGAGTAGACTTTCTCGTCTTTGGCCTTCGCGCCTTTTCCTGATATGAATATCTTGACGTGCGGCTTCCCAGGCTTGATGGCTTCATCGCGCTTTAAATGGCGTTCTAGAATATATCTATTAGGATAAGATTAGAAGAATAAGGTGTCAGTAAAGAGTAGCAAGCATTTAAAGTATTTGGCAGGGGACTTGGCGAATGCAAGAGTAGGTCAGGCAAGGGCGTAAGGCAGGATGAGAAGGAAGAAAGAAGCCATACTCCGGATGATCTTTATACCACCCAATACTCTCCCTCCCATTTCCAGCAAAGGATTTCGTCTCAGCCGCAGCAACCCCAACCAATTCCTCATCTTCCTTGACGTCCCGCTCAAGCTTTGGTTTCCCACGCACCTGGTACCCCCTCATGACATTCCCGAACCAATCACGCTTATGCATGGCGACTATCTCCCCCTCAATATCATACACGGGGACCTCAGAAGGGAGTATTCGAAAGCCTTTGGCTTTCCCCGGAAAGGCGTTCTTAGCTAGGTATCTTACTGTCACATCTTTTGCAGTGCCATTGTCAGAATATGCTAGTACGTAAGCGATCACCTGCTTAGATTCGACGGCATTTTTGCCCTTTGGCTCGAATTTGGAGAGGATGTCGGGTGCGGAGCCCAGTGCTGTGAGGACGAGTGGGTCTATGGTGATCCAGGTAGATGTAGTGGGAGAATACACTTCGGTCCAAAAGATTGGATAGGGGAGGCCTTGATCTATTGTTGTGGGCTCGATTTCGGGGAGTTCTGCGGTATCCCATCTTGGTTATCATTGACGTGCACGAGACGGAAATTGAAAGACATACGTTTTTTTGTGGGAGTCTTTTTCTTAGCTTTCATATCTTTACGGACGAAAACACCTTCTTCTTCTTCCTCCTCGTCGTCTTCCTCCATCTCACTATCACCGCTCCATTCGCTTTCGGATCCAAGGGCACTTGACAAAGACTCCACGTCTAGGCGCTGGCGCTTTCTCGCAGACTTTCTTGGAGACCTTCTCGTAGGCTTTCTTGCAGGTTTTCTTGCTGCAGCCTTCTTACCATTTCCCTCAGTCCTTTTTTCACACTCCACTCCCACACCCCCCTCCACTCGTCCCCTTTCTCCTTCTGGTCCTCCCCCAGCACTGCCTACTACAGCATGCACCTTTCCTGAAAACGTCTCTCGCTCTGTGAAACCAAACCCCAATGGCTGCAGGGAGAACACCATCCTAGCTTCAAGTCCTAGAGCCCTCAACAGGGCCGTAAAAAATACAGCACCAACATCCCTACTCCCACTACACTCCCTCGCCATTTCCCTAAACTCCTGCAAGCTCTCCACTCTCTCCCCCTCATCCTTGAAAATCGTGTACATCGGCTCTCCACGCTCGTCCGTGCGGCCCGTAGTAAACTTAAACCCACCATCCGCTCCTTGCGATAGGCCTTGCAGCCGATTGGCCAGAACTTCATCCCTCTCGATCACAAACTGTGACATTGGCTTGTACCCATTCTTCCTCAACCCCGGTCGAGTGATAGTGAACCGTTTCTTCCACCAATGCATTAGACTAGCCAGGACCTTTAAAGCCGGATCCGCACCTCCCGGGCTTTTACCAGCAGCGGAGTGTTTACCCTGCGTTTTCTGCAATCTCTCTACGTCTTGAAGTAACGAAGGACTCAGATGCGAGAGTAGAATAGCCTGGAGCTCCGGATCGCAGAGCCAGCGATTGCGTATGCTCCCGTGGAAGAGTAGGTATTGTACGTGCAAACAGTGTGTCACAAGCCTAATCTGCCGCTCTGCGGCCGAAGCGCCTTTTTTCTTCCTTGAGCTACTAATGCTGTTGCTGTGTCAGGATGAATCGAATAGCATGGTGTGATCGGAAAAATGGAAAATACCTGAGCTGAGTCTTACCGCGATTAAGCGTAAGCTCCAGATCCCGCTTAGGATTTGGAGTGGAAGAAGGCGCACCACCCGCCGTCTCCACCGGCTCCTGTGCAGAGATGACATTTAGTACGTCCTCCCATTGCATATCGTCTTCCTCATCGTCAGCTCCACCTTCTTCGTCTTCCTGGCCCTCATCACTCCCGCTGTCAATTGTAACCTGTGCTATCGCTATTCCTTTTCCTTTTCCTTTCCCTTTTCCTTTACTCTTGCCCTTGCGTCCGGATGCCCGGACGCCAATGTCAGAACCGTCCCCATCGTCGTCATCGCTCACCCTCCCACTACTGTTGTCACCGGAGGAACTACTCCCATCGGTAGGACCATCCGTAAAAGACGGGAACGTCGCCTTTCGCTTCCTAGTCGTCGTCGTCGCCGTGGTTGTGGCTATCCTTGCCACGGGCGCACCCCTCCCGCCGGCGTTTAACTTTTTCTTCTGTGCAACCTTTCTTCCCTTCTTCCTAGCAGGCATCTTCAAAGCTCGGGAATAAGTAGTAGAAAGAGGAGAAGAAGAAAATTGGATACAGGAACAAGAATTGCCTTCCCGTCACCTTTTTTTTTTCCTACAACGCTTGATATGTTAGAGCGTGATGGGTCGCGAGAGTGGGGATGCGTGTGTTTGCTAGAATGCTACAGAAGCGACGAGTAGAAAGTGAGCCGAAGAAGAAGAAAAAAACACAACCTCCCGGAAGACGCGTTCGATACGAGGTTCATTACATCATTGTCCTCTTGGCATGTGACTCGACGCGTCCAGAGGGGAAGTGACAAATGGTGAGTGCGAATGCGTGATTCTCTAAGTTGTTTGTGAGTCATCCCTTCTCTCTCCCCTGTAATTAGCATAATATCATTATGATCCCCGAATGGGGAAAAAAATGGCTTACCTAATTATTAACTCTATATCATACTCGTATGATATGACACTTGGCTCCCTCACTCTTCAGGCGAGTTCTCCGCAGTGCAACGCTCAGTTCGGATCCCTTTCCCTCCACGGTACCCATGTTCTCGAGTAAGACGGGAGCGGGTACCGGTACACTGTACGGTACGTAGTCTTTTATCATTTGAAATAGGTATCCCGCTCCAGCCCGGTATACCAATTCCTTCCCAGGTTTTCCCACCCACTCGTACGGTACTCCGGAGTACCATACCTGTAGTGTGCCCGAGCAGAGCAGAGCGATTCAATTACAGTACGGTACCGTACCAGCACAAGTACCCTCTATTATATTACCCACTGAAGCAATAAAGCATAAATAATAGTCGCATCGTACGATACCGTGTTTACAATACTGTGCAACCGCTCCCCTCCCCTGTGCGCCGAGGGTTTCACGATACCCGCCGTACGGTTCTCCAACCTGCCGGATCGCTGCTAGTTTAGCACTCGGCCGTCCAAGGGAGGGCTGCTAATTGATGACTTGTCCCTTCCTTTAGGTCTTCCTTCCCGCTAACGCCACTCAATTAGAATCCCCCCCCAGGAAATCTGATACGGTGTAGTGGGGTACGGTAGGCTCTATCATACTGGCGCCACCGGTATACGGTGGAGGCGGTGGAAATGGCCAGGCACGTACCAGTAGCGAAAGGGAAGGGAAGGAAGAGTATAAAATAGCATTATAATTACAGGCCGCGCAGCAAGACATAGCAACACTAGGCGCGAGAGACAATATAGATCACAGAGTGCGGTAAGGCGTATATCTCCCTTGTAACGTATTATACGGTCCTCCCTTCTCCCGCATATACCCTGCCCCCTACTTCTATAAAGAAAGCCAGAAACGAAGAAAAGAATCAATGAAAGAAACCGCCGAAGCCCAAGCCACACCGAAGAACGCCGGGACAAGCATGAAAAATAAAGGAAGAAAAGGGTTGGAACTTGGTGAGAGTAAATACCAGAAGCAATCTTATGAAAAGATAAGGCAGGAGAAGACAAGAGAAGGCCAAATTTTCCACCCCCTGGCCCAGCAAGTGCGGGTACACGAACCCGGTTCCCGCATCCGCATCCGCATTACCGGATTCGCCATGGGCGGACGAAGCGTACAAGTAGGATATCAGTCGAATATATCTCCGGATCGGGAATCCCACAAGAGAACCAAGCGACGGCTTCTTTCCCCAAAAGACCCCTGCTCACCTATTCGCACCTTCTCTCCCTCCCTTGCTTCACTTTTTCCTTGCCCCGCCTTGCCCTGCTCCGCGGTAGACGAAATTACCATATAAACCTCTGACCGAATCATGCTTCACCCCCTTCCAACCCTCCCCCCAGAACAAACTCTTAAACTGACCCCGGTAAAACTCTTCCCGCCACCCCCCTCCAAGGGTCACCTCGACCAGGTCCTGTCCCTCGTTGCCAAAACTCTCGTCCAGCTCATATCCGTCGTGTAAGCCGTTTCTTGTTTTATATTTTCTTTGCTTTATTTTTATTTCATTCTAGCCGTATAACGCACGAGATCAATAGCCGTTGTTAGCGCTCCTTCGAACAGAGCTTCCCAGCGGTGTACCCAAGCTGCCGGCGTAGCTACTCCCTCTCGCGGCATATCCTCTCCGTAAAGGGCTATTCATCTTACTTGGGCTAATGTTCCTACTATTCTCCATGCTCATGTTAACAAGACCGTGCATCCCGATGTTCGAAGACCTTGGCATCCTCGGAGTTCCGGATCCATAACGGCCTTCAGCCCGGCCCGTGGTTGTAGACGCAATTGTAGCATCGTCGTCGCCATTGTTGTAATCTTCATCAATGTCTGTGCCAAAGCTTCCGCTGTCGTTCATAGATGTAGACGTTGATGTGGACCTCCTCACGGGGCCAAACTGAGGCTGTCTCATAGAGCCCTTCACTGGCATCGGGGAGAACGGTGATCCGGTGGGTGTGGATGGAGTGTGTCTCATGGAGCCAGCTCTGTCACGTATTGTGAGATCTGCATAATTAGGATTTGGGGCGGTCCTGAACCCTTGTCCGTTCGGGTTCGGCGTGAAAAAGCTCACGCTAGCACCCTCGCCAGACTCCCTGCTTGCTGTCTGCACTGCTACATCTCGCCTGAGAACGTTGAGACGCGGGTGAACAAACTTTTGATCATACTCGTGCAGGACCTCTTTGTGAATCAGAGCGGTGTCCTTCGCTTGTTGAGTAAACGACACCTGAGTATAGATCAATTGCGCCGAAAGTGCTAGCTGCGTGGCAAGCATCATAAGTATGGTCCCAACCGTATTCGTCGCGAGCGGTGTGGGAAAATTGGCAAATCCCGGGCTGGAAAAAGTGGTGTTTGATGTGGCGACTGGCAGCGCGAGGAAATAGATGAGGACGTGCACCGGGGAGAAGATGGCAAATAGCCTGAGGGAAAGTGGTGTTGGGTCCCACACGGAAACCTCCCATACATGGCGAGTTTCATCCGGACGCGACCTTGACTCGGGGGTGCTCGCGAAGGACTCCATGATATTACCGAATAAGCGCAGCGGTGAGGTGGCGGTAGGTGAGGAATCCACAGGTACCCTGCGGGCACTAGGCGTGGTAGGCTCGATCTATACATTCATTGGTACATCAATATTAGAACAAAACGGCCAACGTTCCGCTGTCATCATCGAATAGAGAAAAGAGAAAAGGGTGCAGCAGCGGGTGGCGGGGGACCCGCGGGTCAGGACAAAAAAGGGGATACATATCATACCTCAATATTGCTCTCAAACAGTCTATACCGCCTCTTCCGGGAGAAGCAGTAAACAGCATTGAAAACACTCCCAGCGGCTAAAACCCACGACAGGACCCAAAACTGTCGATAAAACAATGAGTTACTACTACTATAGCCTTGACCGTAGAGGGGGAGACATGAGATCATCTCGCCATGCGCCATCCCCACGCTCGCAGTCTCTGACATTGGTGATACACATACAAAATAAGATAATCCAGAACCCCATCCGGCGCCGCCGCCACCGCTGCTAATGCCACCTGAGTACCCACCCGCAGGCCGCCGCAAGACGTCGTCGGCGCCGCTACGCCTGTAGGCTCCATTGGAGTTTGCGCACGATATCAGGCAAAGTACGTTCAAAGCCAGGCCCAGGGGGTTCTTGATGGTATTCTGCAAATTGTCCCAGTCGTGAGATTCCAGCCAGATGGAGAATGCAAGGAAGAGGTCGAAGGGGTTAACCAGGCTCGATAGCCTCTCGGCCAGGGGTTGGCGACGGACTAAGCGTTGAGGAGGCATGGCGAGGGAGGGGGTCGGTCGTCCGTGTGAATGGATATACAGCGATGTTCCTATGAGAAAACGGTGTAAGGGAAAAAAATTCACACACAACCGTTAACTGGCGCAATGCGGTTCAATGAGATGCGGCCGTTCACGCGGCATGAAAGAAAGAAGAAAAAAGGGCCCAAGGTCAGTTAGGCTCCCGCTATTGACCGAGCCTTGTGCTATGCGGTTCACCTCTGGAAAAAAAAAAGATTCAAGAAAGTGGCTGCGCGCGTTAGTTGTCGGCTGTTGTTGTTGTTGTCGGATAGCGGTAGGGTTTTGCCATGATAGGTGCAGTGCCGTCAATGCCGTGACCTGGTCAACCCAGACCACGGTGCCCACCATACCGCCCGCCCAAAACCCACTCGGATAATTGGAGAGAGCCGGCCTACCGGAATGGTTCCATGACCTTTCTACCTCCGTGACCGGTACCGTACGGTACTGAACCAATACGATACCACACTACACCGGCACCATTATGGTACTCGAGTACCGTACGAGTGCCATACGGGGCCGTATTACGCCAGCTTCCTGACCGCGCCTCGTTACCCCTTCGGCTATGGATGAAGAAGTCCGAGTTACCCCGTGGAGCCATGTCATGGCATGGCATACGGTAACAGGGACATGGTCACTATCGAGCGGAAGGCGACAAGCCTCAGGGCGATTGAGGGCCCCCTAAGGATCAGTGGAACCAGTGCAAGGTCATATGCGGCCCAAGAACAGCAATATTCAAGTAAAGCACCCCCAAATCTATGGTGACCCGTGCGAGAAAAGGGAAAAAGGATCCAGAGGCTATACAAGTGTATGATATACCGTATTCTACATAGTACTGGTATACCCATCCATCATACCAGAACCATGAACAAGGCTCAGCTAAACTCAGGAAATCCATCAGGGCACCGGGACACGGATCGCACGGTACCGGTACCGGTATTTACTCCGACACTCCTACAAGTACATCCCCAACCCACGCTCCGCGAACTCACGTGACCACGGCGAGCAGTATGCGAGGGAATCGAAAGAAAAAAAAACGCGATGGTAATTTGCAAGGAATCTTTATGCAAGATTTACAAATATCCATCAACCATGGTGGCGTGCGGTGCGGGTGCGGTGCCATCCTGGTAAATATCGTAACCCGTACTGCACCCCCTCAATTCCTCCATAACCATGATGGGATCATGGGAGCGGCGCAGCCCCATACCCGTACCGAAGGTAATACCGGTAGTGTATCACCATGAACCCAGCATCTCGAACATGACCCCGGGTCAACAAAAAAAGGGAGAGGGAGAGGGAGAGGGAGAACAGAAGCAGAACCATTCCGAACCGCACACCCAAACACCTATAGCTGTACGTGGGGTACAATAGCGCCGCGGCACAACAATACCCGCCTGGGGGGTTTCCCCAGCTACGCTGCCAGTTTGCGCCTGATGCGGTAGGCAGGTGATTTACCGACCCACCGCACCGCATCGGTGGGCAGTACTCTCAGCATAATTTGTGGGAAAAGATACATGCCTATACAACTACTGGCATCCCAACCCAATTAATGAAATCCCTCCCCCCACCCCCGGGCTGACTTAATATTCCTTCACTAGCTTCCGCAGCGTTTGTACAACTTGGCGCAATTTATGAAATGAAAAAGGCGGTACCCTATGACATGACATCGCTTGGACCAACTCGATATCAAATCATCAGTCTCTCCATCTTTTTCTCTTTTTTTTTTAATCCACCAAACACGCCCGTAGTGTGAAGTACAGTACCCCACAGCATCCACTTATAGATTTATCACAAGAAAGTTGAGAGCCTATGCCCATCCATCTAAACGGGGCGGGGGGGGGGGGGGTTTCCAGATGATACTGTAATATCATGTCGATCGAATCCTCCGGGAATGACTGTAGCGTTAGACGCCGGACTGGGCAAGTGAGGCGGGTAAAAAATAAAAAAATAAAAAAAGTTTCCTATTGGATCAATTTTTATGCTATGCTATGCTATTATGCTGCCGGTATTGTACCCGACAGCCAAACCATTAGGTATCATAATCGGGCAGGATAGTACGGTACTCGTGCAGCGCCAGTACAGTACTGTACATGCAGTAAGCGTTTTCTTTGTAAACGGTTTGTACCGCTCTCACCCACAAAGTTACATGCGGTACAGTACTGTACTCGTACTAGCACAGTAGCCGTTCGCCCGCCAGTTCCTGCGCCCCGGAAACGACACCTGGTAGCACGGGGAGGATGATAAGTATGGAAAAAAGGGCATTTAACTTATCTGAATCCTTGTTTCTGTCCGCTGGGGGGCGGAGGGGGGGGGGGCGAGGATGAATATGTGGTATGAAAGGGATCACCCAATTAACTAACTGTAAGATGGGCTAGTCTAAGAGAAGAAAGAGAGGGAGAGAGAATGTGAAACAGATCCTTTTCTTTCTTTTTTCTTTTTTTTGCCCCCCCCTTCTCCTTTGTACTGTATGGTACGGTACTCGTGCCTTTCCCCCAAGAGATAAAAGGGCTGTAATCCCGGGCAAGGCACATCCATGGTACCCGCACTATGCGTTCTGGAAGGAAGGTACGAGTAGGGTGTCATATCATAGTCCTGGTGTTATCGTATTACGGCACGAACTATGCATGTGCGACTCGATCGGCTAGAGGAAGGAAGGGAGGGAAGGAAGTAAGGAATGAAAAGAAAAACTTGCGTCACAGATTTCCAATAGACGGCCTTTTGCTGGGGACATGGGATATCCGTTCTCACCTTATCCATATCCATGTCCAATGACCCTCACTCACTCACGCATCTGATGTCCATTCGGTCGGGTCACATCTTTTTGATTGGGGGGGGAGGACCGGAACATGAGAGAGAGAGAGAGAGAGAGAGAGAAAATAAAAAAAGGAAAAAAAGGAAAAATAAATAAATAAAAAATAGGTCACGGTCAGAATTGGATTTTAAGTTAACTGATCGGTCTGGGACTGGCATGCTAGGCAGCAGGTACTGTACTCGAGAACGGTGAGTAGGCACGGTGATTGCAGTGGTGGTATCATACATACTGCTATGTATAGCACCCGGTACTCGTACAGTACGATGCAATGCAGTGGATACATCGGTGGGACCTTTTATGGTACCGTCCTCGGCCAGAAATTCATCCTTTCTGATGAGGGTGGGTAACACTATTGGACTATGCTGGTGTGCTAGTATTCACGGTCCAATCGGGGGATTAGACTGGAGGGAGGGGGAACATCACGAGAAAGGTCTTTGCTTCCCTTCACAACAACCCCAACAATCGCCATCCCCCTCCCCCTACTTCCCAAATATCACCCTGACTGCAGCGCTGCCCAAACCAGTCCTCCCTTCCCCCACCTGGGGCGGAGGGGGGGGCGTCCTGTCGCATTACGAATTTCAAACTTCTCTTAAACAGATGACTCAGCCTCCAGTAACTTGCATTAATGCTCGTGTCAGGGCGGCCCAACATCTTCCCCTTATGGCTAAGGGATTATTATTATTAAGCAGAAAAGAAAAGAAAAGTAATTTGGCTCACTTTAGACCTCTTTTCCTTGAACCCCGAGGTGAAATGTCATCATTTTCCCGTCACCAGCGCATTTTTGATACCCCCTTTGCAGATCAGGACACCGTCGTACGATGGATTCCATAGAGCGGGATAGGATGGGGCCGAGTTATGGGAAAGGAAAGATCGAGCTCCCTGATTCAAATAGTAGTCTAAGCGAGTGACACCCCAGTTCACACAATTTCTACACCTACTAGCAAAGTTTAAAAGTAAAAAGAGCAAAAAGCTGAAGGAAGCCTAAGTGACCAACCGGAACTTCTAGAAACCCTTTTCTCTCGAGGTTAATTTCACTTACTCGTAAACTTTTACTCGGGGGCATGGTATCGTAGGCTGGAGAGGAGCAGTCGGAGAAGATAAAACATGGCTGCCAGGGCTGGGATCATTCTCGGCCGTTGCCACCACTAAATCTGAAAGTACCGAGAATGCTGTAGTGTACTATACTAGTACATGCCCCCACATATCCATTTGGGGGGCACATATCACATACCACTCACTTCCCCCTCTTTTGCCCTCATTCCTCCTCCCCTATTCTTTCACCTTCCTTCTCGTATGGTACTCGTGTATCCAAGTTTCTGAAGAGTGCACAACCAATCTTCTAGAAAGCCACTAGAGAATGTGAGATCCAATAGTTGCTTAGGATACGTTTTCTGCTCCGGCCAATGCAGAGCCTACGTGTAAAGGAATAACGGAAACCCCATCACCGGAGGGTGCGAAAGTCCTCCGTCAACTGCTCATGGCCCAGCGTAACCGCAAGGCATTTAGTCAGTAGAGATGCTTCGAGAAGCATCAGAAGAACCCGCTCTTTACGAGTGATAGCCTATGATGTATAAAGACCGGACGTTGACTAGCTTGATTGCATCTCTGAATGACGAATGGAATCCCCATTTCGGCCCAGTCATGTGTACTGTACCATGGAAAGCCCTCTTCCCACAGGGCACGATATGTAGAGACATTCTGTGAGCCCTCGCTTCAGTCGTTGTATGTCGGCACGAAGCATCTTGGCAGTAACAATCCATGCCTTTTAGTCCTGACAAGCTACCGGGAAGGTTTCGCGCTGTTCCAGAGCCATCTCGGCTCTCGCTTTATTTGTCCTCCGCCGGATCGCACTTCCCCAGGCGGCCGTAGACAATTACGGTATGGAGGCATCTCTCTGGCCGCGCAGTACGGTACTTGTATGGCTGGAGTCGCTGGCTGGATCGCCCACTTCCTGACGGAATTATACCCATGTGTGGAAAATGGTGTGTGCGAATGTTCTCCTTGCGGTGCTCAAGGGCCTGTCCTTCTTGGGAGAGCCATGGAAGAGATATTGCGGGATGTTTACTGGGATTTCTTGATGATCACTCGGGGCGAGAGCTGGAGGGCTGGGATTCGGAAGGGAACGGAGGGGTTATGGGTATCCCATGTTTCCCAGGTATCACCAGGAGCCACCTAGGGGAAGAGTTACCGTAGATTCGCCACTGTTCTCCAACGGCACCCACTACCGGTGATCCCAGTCGTCCAGTCGTACGGCCGTCGGTCTGCTCGGGTCAGAAGTTCTCTTTTATGGGTGCTATGGTACCCTATTTTATTTATTTATTTATTTGTCTTTCCTATTTTTACTTTTTGTAGTACTAGCGTAGTGTGTCCCTAGGAAGATGCATTAATATGATAAAAAGTTTGCGCTGTCGGTCCTAGGTGGCAGTCATCAACTGGGAGTCATCAACAATGTTGCCAGGGGTTGGCCCCCCATCAACAGCCCATCAGATCCCTAATAATTGTTGACTTTCTTAAACTCAATCCTCTCAAGAGGTTATACAGTACTGTAGCAAATTCCTAGCATTCTTGAGACCGCTCCTGCTGGGATCGTGCTGGGGACGGGTGGCTACAAACTTATAATCTGATGGAGGGATGGAAGTGTAGTAGATGTGGGTCTTTGCGGCCCTCTGTTCCGGTCCAATTTTAGGGCTTTCAAACCTCAACCATGTGGGACTGGGGAACCAGGTCTCATTGCGCAAATCCTCTGTTGCCCGATCCTAGGCGCTCACGATGGGCGGCCGTCCACCGTCCAGGATTTCAATGAAATTTGTTGTAAGTTAGCTAACTGCAGGGCGACCGCTAAACCAGCACTGCACCCCGCGGCAATACGTCCAAGAGGCAAGCCTCCACTTGGGATGGACTGAACAACTGGGAGCACTGGCCGCTACCCTACCAGTAGACCTCCCGGCACCGCGTTCCTCGGGCAAGGGTCCCAAATGAATGGATTGTCTCCCCTACTAGTATGATACGGGTGCGGGCACTTGGACGGGAGCGGGGACACGAAGCACCGATCCACACATACTATCTCGGAAGAGTGGCTCGATAGGCTTTTCCACTTTTCTAGGGGCGGTGGGATCTAGACCGATTATTGGCCAAACATCGCCCGGGCCGACAATGGCATGGCTGTTATAAGGGGAGTTGATAGTAGTAGACACCAGAAACCGCCGCTCTTGTTCGCTTATCATCTGAATGTTGTATCATACCTGCACGAGTGCCGGTACTAGGCATCACACGTATCATACAAAAAGTAGGGTCTTGGTATGAATTTGTATGTGTTCACCTTTTTCAAAATGCCCCTAACTCGGGTGCTATTGGCAGCCGATTCAAAAAGTACCCGGACGCCTTGGCGTCGAGACAGCGAGAATTTGTGCCGAGGTGTCCGGATACTTTTTAAATCGGCCAGTACCGTCCTCATCCAATAAATCGCCACCCAATACCAGAAAACGAACTTCATGGAGTTAATTAGGCGTCAATTTTAAGTAGTCCTATGTAGAGCTTTTCTCTATAAACTTGTTCCTGTTGTTGGGGCCCGTTCGTCGCTTTGGCCGTGGTGAGGTCAATCCCAGACGCCTGGCACACTATGCAATGAAGTCCCCCATGCACTGACCGACCCTGGGGGAACCGTGTGTCGTTTGCTGATAAAGTCGCAGGTTGGGCCTTCCTGCTCTGCTCACCGAAACAGCCCCCCTCCGTGCGTAAAGCATCTGTACCGCTCCGTAACCGTGTCACCGCAGTGGTATCCTACTCAAGTATTTCTTCATTTTATATTTTTCCTCAACCTTTTTCCACTGTGTATTCCACAAGGCAAAAGCTCGCGGTCGCAGTTGTTAGGCGACTTACATCTGTCAACCTTCCCCTCGTCTGGTTGGGGAGGGGGTAACTCGAGGGATGCACTGAAGCATAGATTTTTCCCCTACATTCCCCTCTACCTTCTTTTTCTCGTGGGAAAAATGCAAAAATTCCTGTCCACTTTCGAAGACCGTGCTTACCGGCCGGGGAGATATGGTCTTATCGCTCCCCTGATTCTTTGGCACAATAACCCCTGCGTCTTGGTATTTTTTTCGAGTATTGTGCCTGTACGAGCACTATAGGATTTGTTCAACATCGCATCTGGACAGACCTTGTCTTTAGCCATCCTAGGCAAAGCGGATAGAGGGGTAGACCATGGTATTCCGAATGAACCCCTCCGGATTCCTTCAATATCGTTATTTACCCAGATTCCGGGTTTCGACAAGGAGGAGGGAAAAAAGAAAAACAAGAAAAGGAAAAAGGTGTGACCCAGACCTCAATGGGTCCTGGACTTTGTCCTTGCCAAACCACTTACTGCATGGTGCTTGTAACGTACCGGTATCGTATCAGTAATGTTGGAAAGCTCCAATTCGTGAGGGTTCTTGGGTGGCCACCGGTGCTGGAGGAACGAGCGAATTTCTTTGTTCTCCAGATGACCATAACCGGGCAACAATACACATGACGACAGAGGAGGCACCAGCCAAAATACCATGGGCGTTTCTGGCTGGCGGTGAATCGTGGTGGTGGTTCGTGATCGTGACGAGTTTGTATCTGATGGGGTTCCCCCTATCTGTAATTTCCAATCGGTGCCACGACAAACAAGACAGATGAACACAGTAAAAATTGAATGTGAAGAGCGGACGTCCGGGGGTGTCTGTAAGCGGGGTTACAGGAATTCTTGAGACTCCCGATTACCGGGTTCACCAACATCACCGGGGTTTGAAAGGAAAAGAAAAATAATGCAAGGGAAAAAAGAAAAGAAAAGAAAAAGAAAAAGAAAGAAGAGGGAGGAAAAGAAAAGAAAAGGTGCTGTACGAGTACGGGTAGACAGACAGCACTAACTTAGTACTAGTACGAGTACAGTATGCTATGCTGATAACACGGTTAGTCTAAGTTTGTCGGCTGACAGAGTTGAGCTTTCCCTCCCCGATCCAATGATTTTCTTCCATTCTTCCAGCTCACGATATGGCCCTGTGGGAGGGCACTGTACTGTACTCGAGTACATGTGGGAATTACGGGGCCAGCAGGGCAGCGGCCTATGCTCTGGGGTTACTTTCCCCCTTCCATCGGGATCGTGTGGGACTGCGAGAAGTTTGGGATCCAAATGTCCCTCTCCAGCCGCAATGCTGTCCTTTTCTCGGAGTTTTCTTTGTTTCTCACATGTGGTGCCGTTGTTGTTCGTAGATAACGGGTTTAGCGTGATACGGTTCGTTGTTAGCAGACACCTCATATGCCCAAAAGGTTTCACAAAATTCCTCCTCCCGAAGCAAGAGTATACTCAGCACTTCCTTCACAGTGCCTTTGACCATACCTTTTGGTGCTTCCCTTGTTCTTTTCGGCCTCATATCTGAGACATCACCTTTGCTTCCCTTTCCCCCTCCTCCATGTGTGATATCGAGGTTACAGTATGATACCGCACATGTTGTCCAAACCAAATTGGCGTGGTCCTGATAACCTCAGCCTGCAGAATTACCCTAACCCATAGTGATACAACTGTCTTGTTTCCTGGAACAGACACTCGCCAAACTGCAGAGTCAGGGCTCTCCCCGGATCCGTCCGGTAAACTGAACTGGGGTGAATAAGGTGGGCACACGGAAGATGGGCATCAGAGAGGACAGCTCAAAGGACCATTTCAACACTGGCGACTAGCTCAACCAGCATAATTAATACCGTTGCTCCAATGCTACTTCGGGCCCGATTGAACGAGACCGAACTTTCCACCGGCAAAAAAATTGGATAGAGCCAAGTACCTGAGGTGGCTGAGCTGAAAGCACAGTCATCACGTTAGTTTATGAGAAAAGACACAAAGTTCCTATCTGAGAACTTGATCAGCATGGCAGGGGTTAGCCCCCCTTATTCTCCCTTAATCCCACAAGGTCTATCTCTCTCTCTCTCTCTTTTTCTCACCCTGCCCTCGTAGCATGGTTGAAGTTGGACTCTTCGCATGGTGACTGCCGCTCCAAGTGTCCGACTTCGGCCCGGTGGCGCGAGTGCATTGTGTTGTGGTGCTCTTTGGACTGGGACACTACGGTACTCGAGTACCGCACTCGCGTCTCCGCCCCATGAATTGGCGCCCCTTTTGGAATAGCCGGAGGCCCATGGAAAGGGCAAACGGATGCCAATTCTTGGCTCGGAGACACTTGTATGGATTCGCTGGGCCTCGAATGCTAGAGGGAGTTTTATGATGGAAGGGGGTTTGGCTGCTTGCCTAGTGGGGGCTGATGCTGGTTTTGGGAGACCTGCTTGCTTCCGGGAGGAAAAAGCTGTGGCTTGGCTTTTTGAGAATACCGCGTCTTGTCTTGGGATTCCCTTTGATTGTTTAACCCGATCCGTTCTTCACAGTTTTTTTTTTTTCTTAACTTGACGCTCTGGGCGAATCTTTTTTTCGGGTGTTAAGCGTTGGTGCTCTCACAGTGGCGCCAATGATCTGCAACCAGTCCCGCAAGCAGCAGTAGATCTCACAACGTCCGCATGTGACTTCGTGCAACGGTCCATCTTGGGAAATAAAGCTTTCTTTCTTGCTCCTTTTTTGTCGTGATAATATTTCCGTGAGTGGGATGGAAAATGCAAGTGCTTCTTTGGAGGCGTTTTTATTTCCTTTTCCTATCAGTTTTGGTTTTCCTTTTTGTTTTGCTGCCAACCTCCCCTGCTTCCTCACCCCTCCTGAGGTTTTTTGGTTCCGGCGGCAAGGTCGCACCGAGGGAGTCCCTTGACGTCGCTCCCATGCATTATCATGCCAACAGCGGGCACAGCCAGTGGGGGAATAAATATTGTTACAGTATAAATGGATCACTGTGACAGGACAAGGCAGGTCTTGAATGCCTATTGCCCACACCCTAGGTCAGAATTGACTTGGTCACTGCTTTCAATCTCTCATTCGCTCACATTGGTCACCGTTCAGGCAGCTTTGCTTTGATATTTTCACCGAGCAGGAAGGTGCTCCATTCAATGGCTAGGGCTGGCTCGACCGGCCAGCCATAGCAACTTGTTTTTTTCCCCTACTGTAATGTAAGCGTGTTATGGTGCTTATGAGTTGTTGTTCCTGGATCCTCCCCTGCGTTTTTTTCTTTTCTTTTCCTTTGCCCGTTTCTCGAAGTCTCCTGTGTATGGTGTGTTCCTATATTTCTTGTTTTGGGTCACTGATTTTGCCTCTTTTTCTCACGTCCAGTTTTTTTTTGTGGAATAACCTCAACTATTTTCTCTTACCTGGGGAGGGTGTTCAAGTAATCTCGCTGCGTCCCTTGCGTGAGTGTACCTGTCATCATGCATCAGAATATGGGTACGAACAAAAAACTTGTGCGCGTGCTACTGCTGGTGGTGGTGGTGGTGGTGGAGCTGCTCCTGGTGACCCCCCTCCGCTCTTTCCCTTTCTTCGTCTTAGATAGAATGGAAGGAGGGAAAAGGGTCTTACACCATCAGAACGGGCAAACGGATAGAAGGGCTCAAGGGGGGGGGGAGTGGGTATTGAAGGATAGAAGGCACGACAATCTACCAGTGCTTCCAAAGGGGAAAATGAAGAGTGAGAAAAGAATTGGCTGGGAGGGCAAGTGAAAGGGAGAGGGAGAGGGAGACCGGTTCTTCCCGCCAAATCCGTTTTCACGATATCCCACAGGAGGCTGTCCATTCGAATATACCGCCACCTTTGCTTTTTTTCAACCTGCTACTACCACACTGGGAAAGAGGAATGGTAAAATAAAATAGAAACGGTTATCTCTACTACCGCAATCCTGCCAATAGATACCTCTGGCACATCGGTTTGGGACTCAAACCCCCGTGCAGTCTAGCCTGACCCTCCCAAGATGTCAACGGATGGATGCTTGCATGCCCAGGGTACTGTACAAGTTTGACTGCATGCATGCAATTTCGGAGACTCGGTTGCCCAAAGCTAGCTTGTCGCTACATCTCTCATTCATAATCTTATTTCGAGGGCCTCCCTCCCCACAGCTTTGTGGTTTTATTTCTTTTCTTTTTTGTTATTATTACTTTTTCACAGGATAATCTTGTTGACCATCTATCGATTTACCCCAAATCTCTCAGGCGGAAAGTCGGACAAGTCGATCTTGCGGACCTACCCTTCTTCCCCACTGCCTACCTCATAATCTCGCAGTCATCAGACGACGGCGGTCTTGATCGTGATCCATCTAATTGTCACGGCATAAGGGGTTCTCTCAATAGGGCTCAACGACACATACTCCCCCCCCCCCCCGGAACCCTACTTTGACTCTAGAAAATAGGAGGGAGAAAGAGAGTGTGGAGGAGCGAGAGATAAAAACAGAGAAAAGGGGGGTTAGAAACGACATCGATTTAAGCTATTAGCTTCGAACAGACCTCGGGGCTATTGTACCCTTGAGCTAGCAAGGACGAAGTTTGCTCGTCCACGGGTCCAACGGTATTTTAGTGCCGGTCTATTTCGCCGACGAAGAAAGGTACAAGTTTATCGCTGCAGGCGCCGCCGCTATACTGCCCACGCGGAGATCGTCTAGAATTCGATTGGGGTTTACTTTCTGAAGGGGTGCCAAAAGCTCTACTCTACATTCGAGGTCTGGTCGAAATTGCCGAATTTTTGGTGACGGATTGTTCATCAAGCGGCCTTCTCGTTAGGTAGCATACCCCCCCTCCCTCTCTCCCCCCAAGCTTTTTTTCTTCCACCGCCCCGCCAGTTCTGCCCGCCCCCCATATTCCTGCTGCCAAACTTCCACGCCCCCTTCGTTCTGGGAAATCAAAGCAACTATCGCATGAAGTTGTCAGATTGCAGAGCTCAGTTGCCATGATTGCTGTATTTAGTCAACCTCCCGGCTGCTTGCTCACCTGAACATCACTATAGCTACCTCTTCCTACCCCTCGGGCACACTGAAGAGAGAAAAAGAGTTAAAGGGAGGGGAATCGGACCGTGGATGATACAGGGAATCCACCCGGGCTTTTTTGGATTTAAACCTCAGGCCACCAAGCAACAGAACCTAATACGGAGTTCGCCAAAACAAAGGCTGGCTCAGTACGACCCTATCAGTTTGCCTCGTCCACTCTCCTGCCCGTGTAATCGAGGGCTGAAAGACATCAGAGAGTCGACAACTACTTTGTCCGTTGGGCCTTAATATTGGAGCACCGGATTATCTCGAAGGACCAAGTTTTTATCCATTGGCTGACAGTCCCTCCGGCGTATAAGAAGGGCTTCCACCCCCTCCCACATCGGACTGCAGGAACCATTACGCACGATTGCGTGTATATTCTTCAAACACCTTCAGCTCTTTCCAGGAGCTAATACATCCAGAGCCAAACCCATTGGCTCAGCCTCCGTTCACTTTATTCCCAATTTCCATCCACTCTCGGCCTTCCTCCCATCGCTTCCCTTTTATTCTTTTATTTTTTCGTCTCATTTTTTAAATTTCCTTTTAATCCAGGTGAGCTGGTGCCACGTTTCGTTCGATAGCGCAACAGGGAGTGCAGAGGTCGGGCTGCTGATATTCGCTTCTAGATCTTGTCCAATTCCCTTCGGGCCGCATCGTCGTCATCTTCACTACTCTGGCCTTTCCTTTTCCTCCCCACAGCACGATATCACCCACAACAACAACGATCATGAACGAAGCTTCGACTTCAGGCTCGGTAGAACCGACCTTTGAGGGATTCGTCGAGAGTACCAGAGATGCCCTCCTCCTTTTCCAGGGTGTCATCAACCAAGCCTTACCGATGGTGCCTCGCCGTCCTCACGAACGGGAGAGAGAATCATTGATAAGATCCGGAGCCATCTTCGTGTACGAAGAGAATACATCAGCGATCAAGAGGTGGACTGACGGGATTGCTTGGAGTCCGAGTCGGATAATTGGGAACTTTCTCATTTATCGAGAACTAAAGAAACCATTCGCACCGGGGGAGAAGAAGCGCGCTACCAAGGTAGCCAAACGCAGACAGGCTTCCCAACAAAGATATTCCCGTGCCAGAAGCGATGGAGGTGGATCAAGCCCCGGGTCACACCATTCTTCCCACTGCGGATCGCTTTCTCCTCAGCCCCATTCTTCGCCAGAGGAAGGCGAGATGAGGGTCCCAGATCTGGGGCCAGATTTGGAGCGTATGCTCGTGGGGTCTCTAGTCGATTCATATGGGTTCAAGCCTGATGGCTTGATAAAAAAGACAATTAGTGTTCAATTCGGTCCCGGCACTTACCACATGGTTTCCTACTATAGATTATCTGACTTCGTCGACAGTCACCTAAAGAGGCCTACGCAGGACCCTCGATGCTCTCGCTTGGCTATTCATCAAGACCTCGTCAACAAGCAATCATTCCGTCAGATTGTTGATTCCAGCGGTGTCGAGCTCTCGCAGCCAAGCGAAACTAGATATCCGAATAGCCCTTCACTGCCCGACACACACCCCAGTCAAGTTATTAGCCCTGCCTGCTCGGATTACGGCTATCAGCCTGGGGGATACAATCCCATAGAGCAGCGGTACGACAACAGCGGATACGCAAGTGCTCAAGATATCCCATATGCATACTCGCCAAATGGTCCTCGGGAAGGTAGTGGCTTTGGAGGATTTGGGGGTCGAGTGGCTCGAAGACACCAAGGTTTTGGAAACCAAACGCCAGTTGGATATAACGTTAGCCCCATGGGGACGGACGCCGGGACATACTTCCCTCATGCCCCAAGCACACACCCGAGTCCCATCCACGCGATTCCCACGGACTACGCCAGTACCACTATGGGCGACAACAATTTACCTAGAACAGCGGTTCATTATAGCCATAATACCATCAACGGACCCGACATGCGCCGACCAGCCCCAGCTCGTTATAGTCCTACCGAGGTGGCCAACTTGCCCCGCACCCTCCCTGGTCACTACGGTCATACAGCTACTGCTGGGGATGGACTTCCTCGAACCCCGGCAGCTAATTTCGGTGCCTCCATTACTGATGGAGGATCACTCTCTCGGGCGTTCCAGCCCCGTGGAAGCCAAGGACTCGAGGACCCACGATATTCTCCTTCGAATTCTCCTTGGGGTGATAATGGGCCGAATAGTGGATATTACCATCACCAGCATCCACAGCCTCCTCACAGCCCATTCAATCCGGATCAGGCCAATGGGGGCGGTTATGGCCACTGATTCTATCGATATACGAAGAGCATATTATGGATTGGTGCGGGGCGTTTGGGCGATGCAATTTTGAAATTGATAGATGTTCGGTGTGACGATACGGTTGGGATGGCGTTTATTTTCTGCATTTTTAAAGGGATTTCCTATCTTGCCTCGGTATTATTATTTTTTCATTTTTTTCTTGAGAGCAGTCGGAGCATTGGACTCTGAAAGTCACTGTGCTCTCAAAGATTACTATTCCCTTTGGGGGTCACATTGAAGCGCTAAACCAATCCTTTGGAGGTATAACATTGCTTCCTTTGCTGGTTCCTGGCGCCTAGTTTGTGGATTCTGAATTCCATAAAAAGCTTTGGTTCTCGGAATCACTAGACTTTCGAGTCGTCTCAGTTATTTTTATTTTTTTATTTTTTTTTGCATTCTTTGGTTCCAAAAGTGGATCCTGTGTTGATAATTTTTTCATTTCGTCCTCTTGATTAAGGTTGGTGGGGGTTTGACATCTGAAAATGTTAACTATCTTAACCTCGCAGTCAGAGTGGGATTAGGTAACACTTGTTTCTTTTTTTTTTTTTTAGAAGCATTTTCTCCCAAAAGTTTGGTTTTTTAGTTTCCGGTTGCAATCCCATGTGGGGGGCGGGGCGGGGCGGTGTTCTCCTTTCGTTTCTTTTTGTTGGAGGGACAAGTGGTATTAATACGCTCATGACTGTCGTTTTTGTTGAGGCTGGGGAGCGAAAATGAGGGCTGTCTGCAACCATCTGGTGTTTGATGGTATACGTTGTGTATGACTTATCATTAGCAGAGAGACTTAAGGAGTGATGGGGTATGTTTTGTAAAAATCACACCTGGAGTCAGGCGATGGGCCAAAATTGTCAGCCGGAGGTTGCGGTTGATGAGTTGTACTTGTGATGTGATAGCAGTAGCAGTGCGGTAGCTGTGGTGGTTACATTCACTGCAAGTAGCCATCAGGGTGAACTGGTTGGTGCATAAAAAGTTTCCAGGGAACTCGAAGCATGGCGGAGGCGAAACTTATATCTCCAGCGTTTGTACAGCATTGATGTTAATTCGGCGTAGATATTGTGCGGGGAACGACAGGACCGGAAGCGCGAATAATGTTATGTACTGTATGCAATGCAATATGAATGTATGTACACGAAAAGGGGCGTGAAGGAGGGAAGAGAGTCAGTAGGGAAGTATAAGAGATGTTACTCTGCCGTGGCTGTGGAGGATTGTTGACTTAGAGGTGGATGGAAGGCAACTATGCAGGTAATCATGGTAGTTGTTTTTGGGTTGAGGGAAAAAATGCTGTGCGCAAGGGAAAGTGCACAGGGGGGAGAGAGAATAATAAACTGGCCTTGGTAATCTCGTAGTACAGTACAGTCCGTCTTATGGCTGGCGGAGGGTGGGGGGTGGGGATGGGAGCATTACATATGATATGATTGAATCGGAGGAGAGAGAGGTTCTGAATACACGGGAGTCCGGTCACTCACCCTTGTGGTCTTGGCACTGCAAGAAAAAAGAGGAATGGTGCGAACAATCACAAATCTGCGGTCATTACACCAGTCGGCTGTTCACCATCGCGCATTCCCGCAGTGATTAGACTACATTCACTCGAGTGCGGAGAGCCCCTGCCGGCTGTGTTAGCGGGAGCGGATTGGGGGAAAAAGGAAATAGGGTAGGGAAAAAGAAAGGGGAACAGGGAAAAAAAGAAAACTGGGGGAAAAGGGTGGAGGAAAAAAAACAAAACACCACCGTATCCGAAGAAGATCCTGTCAGCCCTGTGGGTCAATCCTTTACGTCAAGGAACCACAGTATATTCCTATCTTTAGTGCCGTTCGCCGAATAACTGGGAGGACGTACCATAGCTTCGTACGGGCTGAACCCCACGCCCACAAGGCAGTCAGAGTTTTGGACTGTGGTTGTCTTATCGTACGTTTGCCCGCCTTGTCCTTCACTTCATTTCCACTCCACCAAACCCATCCACCTCTGTTTGGTCGTTGGCAAGGACTGGAGGAAGGACTGCAATATTGAGAATTGGGGAGATTGGGTTAGGGAATGGCGACGATAACGATAACACAGCCGCTTCGGTCCTTGGTTTCACGCTCCTCGGTCGCAGGAATATCTGCTGGTGTCACCACCGTCATCAGTGCTGATGCTGCCGCTGCCGGCGCTCTCTCCATGCTTGGACGGCGCCAGCCGGTACCATCGGGGGCACGGGCGCCAGTGCGCCGGCGAGCGATCACGGCAATGGGTTTGAGTGATGGGAAAGAGGGTGTCTTCTTTATCGCGGGTTCGCGGCATGCGGTGGGGTGAGTGATATTTGCATCCCCCGTTTCTTCCACCCCTCACTCACCCCCATCGCCGACAATTCTCCCTTATCGGAATTAAGCGTGACCATGCCACCATGGGCTGACACACGCACTCCTGCTTTGGGACAGGAAGGAAGGAATTGCGGGATCCAGTACCACGTTGAGTTCGCTTCGGAGTGCCGTGAATAATCTTCAGCAGCGCCGAAGATACAATCATCCTCGCTCTCTCCATGCTTCCTCAGCCCTTCTCGTATCGGACAGGGAAAACACGTAATTGATTCCCCCCGCAAACACTATTCCCTTCCCCACCCCCCATTCCCTTCAATTCATTCTTTCCACCTTCCATCCCGGACTAGACTTCGAACCGGAGATGGAAGGAGGGAATACCAACGCACCGCTTCAATTCCTGCTGAGAGCAAACCCACTAAAACTTGCCGTTATCTTTATCGATACCTGACAGACCCGGGCATAATACGGCCGCCACGACCACTACCAAATCTGCTCCCGTAAAAAAGCGCCGAAAGATACTCCCTATCACCCCGCACGAGGACATTTATAACATCCCCAACTTTTTAACCTTTTCACGTTTACTGGCTTCGCCGATCATCGGTTGCTTGGTGCTACAGGAGCAACACGCTGCGGCGCTGGCGTTGTTTGCTGCGGCGGGACTGACGGATCTCGTCGATGGTTACTTGGCAAGGAAATGGAACCTCAAGACGGTCGTTGGATCAGTTATTGACCCTATGGCGGACAAGACTCTAATGACCGTTTTGACTGTCACTCTGGCTATGAAGGGATTGTTGCCAGGTTAGTGCCCACGCTTGGCTCCATTGAATCGATATTCCGTGCTCTGTGGTAGGCGACATCGGGCGGCTGGATAACTAGTGCTGACGAGGCGGGATTTCCTGCTCGTACTTGCAGTCTGGCTCGCAGGAATAATTTTGGGCAGGGACATCGGGTTGGCGATCTCCGCAATCTATTTCCGCTGGATTTCGCTCCCTCCGCCAAAGACTATGGCGAGGTACTGGGATTTTTCCTTGCCCAGTGCAGAAGTGCGCCCCACCACCATCAGTAAGGTTAGCATCCCGCGGGTATGGAGGGGTTCCATGGGCCGTCCCTTCTTACTTTAATTGCACTACTTCCAGATGTCACGCAATATTATTGGCACTAATGGAGATACAGCTGAATACTGCGTTACAGCTGGGGCTGATCGGTGCTTGCATGGCGCACCCTTTCATGGTGGCTATGGTACCGGATTGGGACGTTGCTCTCCAAGTAATGCAGTTAGTATTCCAACTCCTTGATTATTATTGAGATGATTGCTGAGTACTCTATTTCTCTATAAAAGATACACGGTCGCAACCACCACTATCTGGAGCGGTCTCTCATATGTGTACTCGAAGGATGCCGTCAAAATCCTTAAGCCGCCCCAGGAGCCGGAAGACGGGGCGAACCCTGACGATAATAAGAAGAAAATGACCTAGCCTTCGGCTACCTGACTCCGCACCGGCCTCCCCGAAGCAGCGGGTGAGGGTAGGCAGCGGGATGATAACAGGTCTCACTAGTAGCTTGTAAATTGGGACTTGATAAACAATAACGAGGGAGACAGTAAATGAGATCTCGAGCATTCACTCACAGAAACGCGCATACTATACCCGCGTACTATAGCTCCGCACAGAATACCCGTCCTGTCACAGTCCCCTCCCGAGAAGCAGCTACCCGCGCCGGGGTTAGTCACAAGTGGAAAGCCCGAGTGATAACAAATGATGCATGTGATTTCCTCCTTGAGAGGGGGCACAATGCTTGCCTATATATCCGTCGAATCTCCTGCATTCTCGAGTACTACAATGTTGTAGAACAGCCGGGAACCTCGGTATTATATCTGCTCACACAGTTTCTGGATCGAAATCGTTCCATTTTTGGTGGTGACGCAGCAAAGAAGGGGACTTCGATCAGGCGGATGACAACGCGTAAATTACCATACGCTCGGCAATAGGCTCTTGGGCCGGACTGTTCAATGGCTGTGGCACTGGTCCGGCAAACTCCAGTGCACGGGTGAATTAATGAATGGCACAGAGTTGTCTCACTTGCGAGTACAGTACAGTAACGCCTCGTGGGCGCTTTGTTAAAGCAAGGCAAGCACGGTAAGGTGCCGCGGCTTGGCTGACGTGCTCGGATTCTGCAGGGCACAAGATAGACTTAAGCCTTTAAAGTATGATACCGGTTCCACTGGCATACTGCACCGTATGTATGGTGCTGTAGAGTGCCGTATTAATTCTTGCGATCCGCCATCCCCGTCAGGCCTCTCCTTGTAATATCCTTGCAAATCGCGGCGTCTGTCCACCTTGGGTTTAGCTGGGCAAAGTTAACGGGATTGCGAAAACGAGTTAACGAGATCCGACACGGCCCTCAGGACCCGTGTTACCGGTATATCCATGTCGGGAATGCACTAACTTTAATCCTTCGCGGAACTTTCCTTTCCCTCCCGGATCCCGAGATAAGCGAGGTGGCGGGGTGAGGAGCGGATCGCGGGAGTTGATAGGCCCAATTTTCCGGATATAACTCTTGCCAAGGTCGCGGCTTGGGCGCCGCAACACCCCGAAAGTTTACAAGAACTTTCTTTTTTCTTTTTCGGGGGCACTCAATGTTGATTGTATGTTGTTTTCGGATAAAATAATCTGAATGGCGACTGAGGGAGTGGTAGGCTTAGTGCTAACTAGTAGCAAGTAGCAGGTAATAGGTTAGTAATGTCCTGTACCTAGTTATGGGTCAACTACTGATAATGGATCACTTTTATAAAAGTTTCAAATCACTGGCAAGGAAAATCTGGCACCGCCAATTCCATCTTGCTTATTATAGTTAGATATTTGTAAGCTAAGAATATATTGCTTTAGGCTTGATATACAAAAAAAAATGATTACAGAAAACCAGCTCCTGACTATTTACTATTAAAAGTAATAATTTGTAGTCTAGTTGTAATCTACCTTAGAATTCTAACTTAGAACTATTCTACTAGTATAGTTCTTTTTATATGAAGAGTACTAGAGGTAGATAGTAGTACATAGATCCCTACTTCGGATATACAACACTGTCATAATAGTTAGCCACTGGCAGTAGTATATACTATGTTTAAAGAAGAAGTCTTGGAAGAGAATTTGGCAACCAAATTTGGCAATGTTCAAGCAAGAAGAGAACAAAGAATTAAAGTCTAGAGATTGAGTCCAGAGGCTCAGATACCCCACAAGAGGGTCTAAGAAGGTAATAGAACATGATCTGTATGCATATGAAAGAAGGAAGATACTAGTTAAAAGACAGGTAACTATATATACAGGAATAACTATTGGACTACTTTAAGGAACTTATGGACATATAGTACCTCACAGTTGACTAGCAGTCAAGTATAGAGTCATGACTAATGCAGCCTAAGATGTAATAGATGCTGACTACATTGGAGAATTAAAAGTAGTCCTAGTTAACCTGGGCCAAGAAGATTATAAAGCTAAAAAAGTAATAGGATGGTACAAATAATTATCAAAAAAATCAGTGAAGAGGAACTCCAGAAAGTAGACAACCTAGGAGAAACCTAAAGAAGAAAACAAGGATTTTGAAGCATGGACCCTCAACTAGAAACTCCACACATTTAAATCAATAAGCTATCAGTACAAGCATTTGGAAAGATCTGCTATAAGCAAGAAATAGTAAGTCTTTTTAGATAGAATCTCTAAGAAGAAAAAGTTGAGTTAGCCAAGATTAATCTAAGTACTGAACTAGTAATAAGGAACCAAAAGCAACAGAAGGACAAATAGCTAAATAAGCTAATTCTAAAAGAATACTACTAGTACTTAGATCTATTCTAAGAAGGAAAATATATTAAGTTGCTACTTTAGTGAGAAGAGGTATATTTAGAAATCAACCTTGAAGAAGAAAAGATAATACTCTAGAGAAAGATATATTTGTTAGGAGAAATAGAGTGCAAGGAAGTAAGAAAATATATTCTATAGAACTTGAACAGAGGATGGACCTAACATTCCTATACTAATGGAAGATCATTCATTCTATTTATTAAAAATAATAATAGACATGGAAAACTAAGACTCTGTATTAACTATGGAGTACTTAACAAAGTAATCAAGAAAGATCAGTATCTATTACTTCTAATAGGAGAAGTCTTAGATCTACTTGTATTAGCCAAGTACTTCACCAAACTGGATATCAAGAATACCAACTACAATATACATATAAAGACAGGAAACAAGTGGAAAACAAGTTTTGTATTCTGATATAGTACCTATAAGTATTTGGTAATACCTTTTAGCCTACAAATGTACCTGCAACTTTCTAATAATAGATCAACAGGATACTAAACAAATACCTTAATATATACTATATCATCTGCCTAGATAACATACTCATATACTTAGAAAATATAGAACAGCATCAGAAGTATGTAAGTAAGATCATATACGATATTAATATAGCAGGAATGAAATATAAACCTACAAAAAAATGGTTTCAAAAACAAGAAACAGAATGCCTAGAATTTATTATTATCTTTGAAGGAGTCCAGAGAAACCCAGTTAAGAGCAAGGAAATATGGGAATAGGACAATTCAAAGAATAAAACAGCTATCCAAGGTTTTATAAAATTTTACAACTTCTATAGAAGGTTAATAGAAGGATTTAGTCATATAGTGAGATCTTTATACAACCTTATTAGGATGGATATCAAAAGAAACTGGAAAATAGTAGAAGAAGATACCTTCAATGAATTCAGGACCAAAATAACTAGGATCTCTACACCAATTTATTTTAACTTCTAAAGAGAACCAATGATTAAAATATTTTTTTATGTATTAAAATATGTTTGTTTGAGAGTCCTATCACAGAAAAGTGATAATGGAAAACAGTCTAGTAGCTTTATAATCAAAAACAATGAGGCTTGTAGAATATAATAATAATATCTATAATAAAGAACCATTAGTAATAGTCTAGATTCTCAAAAAAAAGGGAGATAATATATATAAAACTGTTAAGAATCCTACCGAGTAGGACCTAGCGACAGGTAACGGGACTTCTCTTTAAGTTGATAGCTCTCAGGCCTATGCCTACACGATCCCGATAGTCCAGTCCTTTGACTACTATCGTGTTCATACCTATCTTCTTATTCTTCTCCTTAGTCCTCGCCTAGGACTTTTAATCTCTTCTCGTGAGAGGAAAGACACTTCTCGGGTTTCTTAAGATAAATCTTAAAGAGCGTAAAGGTAGGTTTTATTGATAATAACTTAAAGGTAGGAAATAAACAAGAAGAACGTGTGAAGAGCTCATACTTGGGGTCCTAGTGATCCTTTATATAGTCGCTCTTCACCTGGCGTGACTCACACCTCGTGTCACGCGAACCCTGTGACTCATAACTATGAGTCATATGAAATCCATCAGACGACTCCTATGAGTCGCTGCGCAACATGCCTTAAACCAATCAAAACATAATAACTAAGTCAAGTGCGCAACTGTCACGGCCACCCGGTGTACGGGACGTGGAGGAACATTGGACTTTTGGTTGCATATATCGGCTGTGGTTTCGTTGGTTGCATTGTAGGATTTCCTTTGTATTATGATTGGGATAGGTTGCCGCGCGACGGAACCTGGCGGAACATGACGGAAGGATCGCGGCTGCGTGCGACGCCAAGGACTTTCTTTTTGTATTAGTGATCATGGAGGATTTCCTATCTATATAAGGGGGTGTACCCCCTTATACTTTATGTTCTTTACGCAATCTGGTAATCTCCTTCGGACACCCTTTTTTACGTTCCAAGGATCCACCTAACCTCCACGTCGTCCCTGACTTTATCTCACGATAACTTCAGGCCTTGTTCGCGAAGGAATCTTTACCTTCGCTTACATTTATTAACCTCGTAAGGCTTTGTCCTTACGTTTGTTGCCTTTAGGTTCTTCGTTTCCGTCGTTCGTTCGCTTCGGTCGGTCGCTTCGATGTCTAAGCGAGGTTCTTCCCTTTCGGCGGGCAAGGTTGCTGCGGCCTTGTCTTCCCTTTCGGCGTCGGTCGATGAGGCTTCTCTTCTTCGGAAGGAGGTTT
>LN891133.1:10064-46508 GCA_900010015.1 Tuber aestivum | reverse complement strand
CTGAATCCATCCTCTTTCCATGTTCTGTTGAATGTATTTTCTTAACTCCTCGAGTTCTGTCTCTCCTAGCAGGTATATTCTCTTCTGAGGTAGTCCTTTGCTGGCTTCCTCGAAATTGATTTCCAAATCGACATCTGGCCTGTGAGGAGGTAACTTGGTTGATTCCTTTTCTTGGAACAAGTCTAGATGTTGATGGTATTCCTTGGGTACCAGTCGGTCTAGTTTTTCGTCCTTGGTCTGAGGTCGACTTCTTATGGCTAGCTCTGTACTGATATTAATCTTTGCTAGGCTTGTTCCTTAGTTTTGATAATCCCATTTGAGAATTCCTGCCGTTTCTCCCTTGCGATAGAATTTGCCGAAAGCTTGCGCCGATATCCTGTTGATCTCGATCCTTGGTACTTTTTCTGGTGGCTGTCTTTTCTGGTCTGTGCTGCCGAATCCTTTGGTTCCTCTGGTGGTTTTGGTCAGGTTCTTCACTTCTTGGAGTTCCTCTTCATTGATTTTTTCGATAATCAATTGTGCGATCTTATCCCCTCTTTTCACCATATAGTCTTTGTCATCTTGGTTGACTATGACCACCTTCAATTCACCTGTATAATCGGCGTCTATTACTCCAGCGTTGGTAGTGAGTCTGTGTTTGACTGCGAGACCGCTGCGTGGTGCTATACGCCCATAGGTTCCTTGAGGTAACTCAATGGTTATGCCCGTTGGAATAATTACCTGCCCATTGGCTGGTATCTTGACTTCTTCGTTGGCATACAGGTCATGTCCTGCTGCCCTTTCGGATCCTCTTGTGGGTATCTTTGCTTCTTGGCTTAGCTTCTTGACTTTGATCCTTGGATCCTTTCTTGGTTGAACTTGATTGAACCTCGCGTCTAGGTTTTCTTGGATTGCTTCTTCTTCTGGTGTTGCGTATATTACCGGCGAGCTGTTGAGACACCATGTCGTACATCGTTCGCTGGTAAACGCAATCTTTCCTTCTTCCCAACTGATGGTGGGGTTGTGTTGTCGTAACCATGGTATCCCTAGGATTATCTCATGGTGTTGCAGATTTGCCACTTGAAAGGTCGCCACTTCCCTATGATTCCTAATGTTCATAGGTACTTGCGTTGTATGGGTAATTGGCCCCATATCGCTGGGTTTTCCGTCTGCGAGGTAAATCTGCCTTTCTTTCTTCGTTTTCTTGGTTTTTAACTGGTATTTCTTGCAGACTTCTTCGTCTATGAAGTCTTCTGTTGCTCCTGAGTCAAGCATCGCATGTATCTTGATTGCTTGTTTTTTGTCGTTGTATATTGTGGTTTCGATCATGATATGATCATTGTTGTTATTGTTTTTCTGACTTAAAAGAGTGTAGTAGTTGGCCGTCGAGATGGGTTTGTCTTTCGGAGGGTCCCGCAGACCATCTATTGCTGGGAACCTTCGTCTTTTGCCACCGTTTCGTATTTATCTTCAATGTCGATTTCGCTGATATTGCTGCGGGGTTGGAATCGGGTGCTTGGCCTGGTATTTTGTTGGCTTCTTCCTTGACTTGGGTTGGCCGGTCGTCTGCAATCCTTTATCATGTACCCTGCTATTCCGCATCTTAGGCACAGGTTGTTGTTTCGTCTTCTAAGGTATTCGTCTCTTCCGAGGTTGAGTGACGGCCTTTTCCTTGTTGCGTCCAGATCCATTGCATCACCTCCTTGCGTGGTGGTCCTATAGGTCCCATTCTGGTTCCCAGGGGTGTTTTGGTTTCTGGTGTATGTCTGGTTAGACTGGCTTGAGGCTGGCTGAGTCTTTTGTATCCAGTCTAGTTGTCCAAACTGAATTTCTTTTTGAATGGCCCAGCTGGCCATGGCTTCTGTCGTTGTGAATTTTTCCTCGCTGTATCTCCAGGCTTCTTGATAGGTCCTCTTCAGATCTTTCATGAACCACCTCATTGCTGTTGCTTCGTCGCATTCGGCATCGTATTGGAGAAGTCTGAATTCGTACCAATAATCAGTGACATTTTTTGTTCCTTGTCTGATGTCTTCTAATTTGTTTCGTCCCGATTGGCTCAGTTCCATATTCATGAACTGGGCTTCAAATATGATTTTGAAGCTATCCCAGGTTGTCCATGGTACTGGTGTCTGACTGAGCACTATAGGAGTAACCCACTGTAGGGCTGCTCCTTCAAGTAGTATTAAGGTGTAGCGTATTTTGTCGTCATCGTGTTCTTTGTTCCACCCTACTGCATTGAAGTATGTGAGGAGTTGGACCATAAATCCTCGTAGCTTGCTTCTTTCCCCATCGTATCTGGGTGGTATTTTGACTTTTGGCTTCTGATCTCTGCTTCGATATTCCTCTCGTATCATCTGTTGTACTTCTTCTCGCGTGAACAGGACTGGTCCTGCTGGTGGCGGACCAGGTGGTGGTGCGGGTCCTGACATCCTTTCAGGTCTTGGTGTTTCTGGAGTTTCTTTCGGTAAGGGTGGAGTTGTTGGTTCTGGGGTAATGGGGCTTGTAGATCTTGCTGTGTTTCGGCTTGCTTCGCTAAGTGCTTCTTCCAATCCTCCTAATCCTAGACTGTCGTCTTGGACGTCTATGTCTCCCTCGTGATCTCTGTTGAAAGGATCCGTGGTGTATTCGTTAAGTGTCGCATTGTAGACACGTTCTAATGTTAAGAATCCTACCGAGTAGGACCTAGCGACAGGTAACGGAACTTCTCTTTAAGTTGATAGCTCTCAGGCCTATGCCTACACGATCCCGATAGTCCAGTCCTTTGACTACTATCGTGTTCGTACCTATCTTCTTATTCTTCTCCTTAGTCCTCGCCTAGGACTTTTAATCTCTTCTCGTGAGAGGAAAGACACTTCTCGGGTTTCTTAAGATAAATCTTAAAGAGCGTAAAGGTAGGTTTTATTGATAATAACTTAAAGGTAGGAAATAAACAAGAAGAACGTGTGAAGAGCTCATACTTGGGGTCCTAGTGATCCTTTATATAGTCGCTCTTCACCTGGCGTGACTCACACCTCGTGTCACGCGAACCCTGTGACTCATAACTATGAGTCATATGAAATCCATCAGACGACTCCTATGAGTCGCTGCGCAACATGCCTTAAACCAATCAAAACATAATAACCAAGTCAAGTGCGCAACTTGCGTCACCTGAGTGAAACCCATGAGTCATAAGTATGAGTCATGTGCGAAAATCATAACATTGTGTGACTCACAACTGTAAGTCACGAACAGGTAAACATAATAACCTATGGCGGACTAGTGTGCGTCATTTGAAATCCCAACATACCTATAACTCGGAAATCCGCGCTATGTGAAATCTGCCTTGGTTAGTCACAGTTTGTGACAAAAACAACAATATAGGAGTTCAGATATTAACAGATTACAAGAATCTTGTACCCTTTATAACTACTCAAAAATTAAATGATCATCAGATAAGTTGGATAAAGAAACTAAGCCAGTAAAATTTCAAAATTGAATATAGACTTAGGAAAAAAGAAGAAAAACCTGACATTCTAATAAGAAAATCAAGCAACTAACCACAGAATCAAAATGATGAAAGGATCAAATAGAAATGGTAGGTCTAGTTACTTAGGAAAATAATCCTTCAAGCTAGGAGAGAAAGATAATAGCTACTAATCTCTTAATAAGTAGTCTCTAGTAGAGAACTATATGAAAGAAATTCAAAAGAAAATCAAACAAGATAAAGTAATTTAGAAAATTAAGAGAGAATTTGATAAGAGAACTAAGGAACCTAAAGGAGCTACCATGGAGCTATGTTAGTAGAAGGAGAAATATCTATAGTATAATAGTAAACCATATGTGTTAAACTATGAAGGAATTTATATAAAGATAATAATATTATAATAATATTGCGATCCCTCTTATATAGGACATAGAGAAATAGTAAAAACTACTGAATTCATAAACTAATAATATCACTGACTAGAAATATGAAAAATAATCAAACAATACATTTAAAACTACTATACCTACCAATGTATTAAGGTGGTAAAACATTCTCTACATAGTCTACCAAAGCTAAATAAAGTAGTACCTGATAAGTTATAGAAATTTATATCTATGCCAGTGCACTTTATTATAGACCTACCAGAATCTGATAAAAATAATACCATTCTAGTAGTAGTAGATTGCCTGAGTAAAGTGAATTATTTTATCTCATGCAGAAAAGATATAAAGACCCAATAGTTCAAGTTTATCTATGTCCAAGTCTTTCTGAGAAATATATTTAGGCTTTGTAGACTCTTAAAAGTTATTAGAACTGATAAGGGATCATTCTTCATATCAGAAGACTAGAAGAAAGCTATAAAAAAGCTAAGAATAGAAAAATACTTGAGCATCACATTTTACCCACAGATAGATAAGTAGACAAAATGGATAAACAGTATACTACAATAATATCTATGGGTATATGTCAACTACTAATAGGATAAATGGTATGGACTATTGCCACTAGCAAGATTTGCCTATAATAATGGAAGGTAGAAAACAATTAAGACTGCTCTTCTATGTCAATTAGGACATTTACCCAGAATATGAAATAATATGTCATATACTAATAAGAAAGGTAATGGATGAAGAAAATAGAAGTCAACTACATTAGATATTATGAGAAGGGATGGTCATAGAAGAACTAAGATCAAAGGCAGATTATAATTGTCACTGAAAACTTGATCCTAATCTAAAATTAGAAAATATAGTATAGTTTTTAGTACTATTCTGCAACATTAAGACCATATTATGATGAACCAAGAAACTAAGAAATTAGACTACAAGAAAATTGTACTATTCTGAATCTTGGTAAAGATTGAAAGTTGAGTATATAAACTTGACCTTCTATCCTCAATAAAAATATATCATATATTTTATATCTTACTCTCTAAATCTTATTAAGACAATAAATATTCTTTTCAAGTCCAGATACTACTGCTGCCTATTAAAATATATAGTCAACTAGAATACAAACTTGAAAAAATTATTAACTCTTACTTACACTACAGTCACTTGCAATACAGCACTAAGTGGACCAAATATTCACCAGAATATAATAAAACTTAGTATGCTTCCAGTAACTTCAACAATACTCAAAATACTATTAAACTATTCTATGAGTACTACCCAACCAAACTAGCAGTCAATTGTACAAGAAGAACTTGAGTAACTGATAATAGTACTCTCTATGCAATACAAGTAAACAATTCTCTCCAAGGAGTTTAGGAATCAACTCTATAAATTCTACAAACAGATTATGTCAATAAACCTAAGATACTGGATCCCATACATGATACAAGATGAAATGACTGTTAAGAATTAGATTGACTTAGTAGACCTACCTCTTTTATGAAAAACAACTTTGGAGAAAAAAATATATAAACTAGTCTTAGATAAGATATTATGATGACAAGTATCAGACATACTGGAGTAATAAGAAAGAGTCAGAATATTGATCTTACTAGTAGGAGGAAATAGATAGTCACCTAAGACAAGCTGCTTGAGATTATCTAAGGAGTTCCCAGAACAAGTAGCCCTACTAGTAGTAGAATACCTTGGAGAAGAACTTTCAGCTCTAAGGATGGAGCTGAGGAGGCGGGGGACTAAGAAACAAAAATAGACAAAGTTTAGAAAGATATACTAGGTCTTCTAGTAAGATAAGATAGGAGTCAACCTTTCCAAGGTAATCCTACAAATTAAGGACCAACACTTAGCAATTGGAGAACAGGATGAAGAGTTGAGAAGGCTAAGAGAAAAATTTTATATCATGAAGATCCTCATAGAGGTACCGAAAAGTAGAATACATATTAGAGTACAAAAGCTCAAACAGGAGCTGAGAAAAGCAAAAAAGCTAGATACTGGTGGGAAAAAGAATTGGAGGAGCTGGCTGGTAATGCAAAGAAGAGAGGAGCTAATATTACAGATATGACTTAGCAAGGATAAGGTTTCATATGACTCAGGATTTGGAATCATAGGTATATTACTTTTGTATCTGACTTTGGAGTTATGGGGTTTTGCACAACTGATACTTGGAGTATCATTGTTATAATAATATTATGATTGGTTATTTGTTTGGTAACATACAATTGTGAGTCATATGGTGTTATGACTTTTGCATATGACTTATGATAACCAAAACCAGAATACCAACCCTCTACAGCTGTGCTCCTACTAACCAAATACCTACCAGGCCCCTTATTTACGTACTTCAGGTGGGGGCCCTATATCGGCCTTTGTATGAATGGAAAATAGGGAGAGCTTAATAGGTGTTCCGCATTCCTAGTGGAAAATATTATCAGAGTGGGGTGGATCCTTGCTTAGCAGAAGAGCGCAGTTGCTTCTATGACTTTCATTGCATGCTAAAGTCTTGCATTTTGCCCATTTCTTTGTAAATGTAGAAATTCATTTGTTGCCTGATTGAAGTTCTACCGTCCGTCAGTGGAATACATCCTAGCATGAATGATGTCAAATTCTACCCCGCAGATTCTAAAGGTATAGGCACTAGCCCCTAGTTAGAAAGCATGACGAAAAAAGCTCTGGAATTTCCGGAAGTGTAGGGAATCTATGAGCAATATCCGGGTGCTCCTAGAAGATACCCATAACCCGAAGTTCCCTTCTAGTTACTTTGCAGGTCAGTTCGACGCTAGGAGAAGTAACTTTAGATAGAAGACGACGGTAGCTCTAAGCAATGAGAAATGGCCCGAGTGGCTCCTACAATGCGACTCGGGATAGGATAAGGCCGCAGCGAGGTTGTCGATGAAAGACTGGGCATTGCAGCTCTTTGCGGATCTCGTTTGCCAAGCGGCAATTACTTGTCGATGAGCCACGCCCCCCCCCCATGTGCAAACGTTGGAGTCAGGGTCTCCGGATATCGATACCGGTTATATTCCTTTGATAAAGGCTATTGTAGGATCCTGCATGAAGCTAGTTACTGTCAAGTGCGGGGAATCAACGGTCCGCCTAGTAAAGCTCGCTTTGCGGGACTATCCGGGCAGCCATGACAAAATTTCTTCGAAAGTGCCCATGCCACTGTTGCTGAAGCTGGCCTGAGCTACCGTATCTGGGCTTTCAATCCGCACCAAAGAGTCCTCTAGATCTTTACCCAGAATCACCAACGCTCCCGCTCCCTGCTTACTCCTCTTATAAGAGTTTAGACCATCTGTAAAAGACCCCGCGCTTGGGATTCTAGAGCAATACAGCGGAATAGCGGCCATGAACGTTCTCTTGCCGAATGGAGGGGCCCCCAGATCGTGAATATTGGCTATGAGGAGTTTAGTGCATCACACTGCGCCGCATGCTTTGGCATAGATAAACTTGTTGAGGATTTCTAAGAATAGGTGCTCCAAATTGAATCAAATGGGTCAATAGTTCCGCACACCTCTATATTTGGCGACTGCAGATGCACACAGAGAAGCCATAAAGATACTGCTGGGTCAAACGGAGATCAACGCTATCATAGCAGACCACCTCCGCCATCCACCGTTACACTACTCGAGTATACCTGGTAGGCCCTGCTGGAGCCGCCGATCAGCTCCGCTGAGCGCCACTCTTCTTGGCCTTAAAGTGTGGCCACGAGGGAGTGGTAAAGATCCTACAAGACGGAGCCAATGTCAACCTGACCTAGCAAATGAAATGAAAACAAAAAAAGCAGAAACACTCTCACAGGCTGCCGAGGACATGAAGGGATGGTAAAAATGTTGGTGGCCTAAGCTGATGTAAACCCCGACTCAGTTACGCTAGAAGGAACCGACATAAAAGGGCGGTAAAGATGGGCCCACCCCAAACCCACGTAAACACCAACTCAGTAGATGAAGATGGTTAAACACTACTCTTCCTCGCCCTCAAGTGCTGGTACGAGGCTGTGGGAAAGCCAAAGTTGGATCGAGCGGATGTCGGAACCGGCATAACGTATTAATTGGGCCCAACAACACTCACTCTCGGTACGAAGAACATGAATTAATGAGAAAGATAATAGGAGACTGAATTGATGCCTATTGTAACATAGCAAATCACTAAGGTAAACACCGCTCCCATTTGCCGCCAAGTGTGGACATGCAAGAGTGTTATAAATCCATCTAGGCTGGATAGGTGTGAGCCCCGGCTCAGGGGACGGGGGTGGACGAACACCACCCTTTCCAGCCGCCAAATATTGGCACGGAGATGTGGCAAAGATATCACTGGACTGAGCTGGGGGTAGCCCCAATTCAGCGTATCTGTGGGGCAACGCACCGTCACCTCGGCTGCCAGGTGTGGTTATGAATGAGCGGTAAAGATATTACTAAGGAATTAACCTCTATCCTATTGTCCTTGTAGATACACCTAAGAAGTGACGATATATTGTCAATGGAAGCAGCACCATGGATCCCATTCACCGTAGATTTTGGTGCTTCACCTACTAGCTTCATAGCCACCGTATACCAATTGTTTTCCATCTTATGTAAGGACCAGCCCGCAGGACATTTTGAAATCATAGGATGTCACTCGGCGAATATGGAGGGTGTTCAAGGCAAAGCATCTAAATTTAGATACCTAGCCTTGATAGCTATGATACTCAGCACTAGTGGTAGATCCCCAAATAGAAACCGAGAAGCAGTTCTTAGAGTACTCAGTTGGGTACCGGTATCATACCTGCCTATCGTTGGCTAAACCCCCCCGTTTTCAAGGGTGTATGTTCCGAAGCAGCCACGGCCAGAGAACTATGATACCATCACCCAGGATCACAGCAAGCAGAGGTGATATAGCTACACTACCAGTCTCCCATATCTGCCACACAATCCTACTACAATGCCCCAGGATTCCAGGGGCGTGGTTGGCCATTCCCCATTCCTTCTTCACCTCGATTGAGCCCGTAGTTCAGGATTCTCTAGAAGGCCCTAACTGAAGCCGGTGAGACCCACTTGAATTCCAATAACTGTCTTGCGATGTTGGATTGGTTTCATCTCCTTTCGGTTGCCGCCACCCGTGCTTGACCCTCCCTGAGAAGGTAGGGAGCGAGGCGATAGATCGCGATAGTCGAAGGCCATACCCACTGACCTATTCAATAACTTTCTCACTATTCCATATAACTTCCTGAATTTGGTCCCCTTCCGAGTCGGGGGGGACGAAATATTTCCCTTTCCTTTTCTCTTCCGCCGCCCACGGCGGATCTCACACTTAGACTCATGGCCCAGGGAGACTCAAAAGCCTCCCTATAATGGACCGATTTTGCCTCACCCGAATAAGCAAGGATCCCCACAGCCTCCTAGCCCTCATAGGGCAGGATTTATTCCTTGCTTATTCCCATCACACACCACGGGTAGCTCAAGAATAACCCGTTGCGAGGAGGAGGAAATGAAACTTCCACATGGGCTCCTGACGCTCCCTCCCAGGTATCTATGGCCTTAACCGTCCCAGACAGTAGGATATCACTCTTCATGGAAAATCCCTGTAAGGAGGGATGCTTATCTTGCTCGCAGGTAGAACTAACTTTTTTTCTCGCAAATGGTTAGTTATATTATTGAACATTGAGTGTGCTATCGGGGCAGTTACCTGAAAATAAGCGGGATTATAAACACTAATAGCCGATAGATAACGGCAGGATCTCTTCATGCGGGAAGGGATGATCACGGCAGCAGTATCAGAGACGTAAGAGGACCAGGTCTAGTCGTAAGCAAGACAGGATATGAAGGGGGGCACAGATTACAAATGTGCCATTGCTTAAGGCTGTCAGCCACCATACCAGTGCATTACCAACAGCAGAAGAATGCAACAAAGCACAAGGGGGGGTAGAAACAAGTTCTGCGACACTATCTCAAGTCAATTGGCGATTCCTCATAGGTTACTGCGATAACCCGCCCAACCAATCATTGCAAGAATCTGATATGTATGATACCACCCCTAAAGAACCCGATATTCTCGAAAACCAGTCACAATAGACCGCCGTAAATGCCAAATCCAGCGAACCCCCTAAATATTGCTTCTTCCTCCCAGGACACCCCCGGAGAAACTCGGATGCTTAGTAACCTACCCCCTCAACCTCAATAACTGGAGCGAAATATCGTCCCGATATTATGGTACTTCACTACCACTCTCTAGACCCCGATTCGCGTCTTTTTGGTCAGTTACCTTTGGGCCTCCCGGCCAAAGGTAACAGAGAAACGTGAGTGCAGCTCTCACTCGCACAAACACGTGTTGTAATATTCAACAATGAATGCATGATCTTGTTTCAAAGTCTATATTACTGCGTTCTCCAGTCTCCCTTTTATCCCCATAATACCATAATATCCCTGTCCTAATTTAAATGCTATCTAGAGCCCTGTCAAGGCTAGAAATGGTGATGATTTCCGTAGAAACGTGAATGATCTATATGAACGAGTTGTCTGTGTTTCAGCACTTCTTTCCACCCACCCCCCCCATGAAGAAATACTCTACTCGAGTGCAGTATTCATGAATCGTGATAATCCCTTTCAGGGCATTGCGTCAGACTCACGAGGAGGGGGGCATCACAGGTATCACGGCCCAGTTTGGGCTTGGTCAGATTGCGAGTGTTTGCATATGATTGGCGGTACATTTTCACGGACTTGTCGGGCGCGCAAGTAGTTGAGTGGTTAGAGCGGTGCACAGAGACTGCACTGTATTTAGTCAGGTTTTTTGCCTTACCCTGGATTGCCGATGCTTATTGGGATTTCTTCTATCTCCCGATACGGACGGAGTCCTTCTCCCAAGCTATCCAGCTTCTTCTACAAGCCACTGAACACCTATCCCTCTTCCCCCGGGTGTCACAAAATCATTTGGCAAACCCACTCTTTATGGACAACACCTAGCCTCTGACTGGGTGTTCTATTTCCCCTAGCCTAAGATACACAAAGACCAATCCAAAGCCCCCCGCAGGCCCTAAAGACAATCAAGTAAAGCGTCTATTCTCCAATTGAGGCTTATTACCCACAATCTTCTCAATCCTCTCCATAATCTCCGGAGTCAATTTTTCAGCATGCTTCACGGCCTCCACATTCTCGAGGACCTGTTCCGGCTTGCTGGCTCCTGTGATGACACTAGAAACTTTGGGATTTTTGATGACCCAGGCGATTGCGAGTTGGGAAAGGGTGATGCCAAGTTCTTTGGCGACCGTCTGTGATACCGCCGCACCGTTAGTAGTCTGCGATATGTAGTTTAAGCATTGGGTCAACGGAAATACCTCAAGGCTCTTGGTGGTGGTGATTTGCTTCCTCATCTCCTCGTCCGTGTGGAATTTCTCTCTCATAGCCTTAGTGAAAGAATCGGAAGAGCTAGAAAGACGGGAACCCTCGGGAATCTTGAAATCGTTGTACTTTCCGCTCAAAATGCCCATTCTCAGAGGAGAGAAAGTGGTCAGACCGAGGCCGTGCTTGGCATACAAGTTGTAGTATTCCTTCTCCACCTTGTCACGTACTAGGAGATTGTATTGAGGTTGCTCCATCTAAAGTTTCCAAATTGTCAGATTCCACTCGAAATCAATAAATAAAAAACCAAGAAATACCACAGGGCCAATCAATCCCAAACGGTCAGCAACTCCCCAGGCATCCGCAATCTCCTCAGCAGACCACTCGCTGGTTCCCCAATAAAAAGCTTTCCCTTGGTCAATGACATGGTTGAAGGCCCTAACAATCTCCTGCATAGGTGTCAAACGGTCAGGTCTATGGGCATAGACCAAATCGACGTAGTCCAATCCCAAACGTCTAAGAGAGTTGTTCAACCCTTCAACAATATGCTTTCTCGACAGACCAACGGAGTTCTCCGCATGTCCCTCCGAGGCGGATGCTCCCCCCCAATTGATCTTTGTGGAGATGACAAGCTCGTTTCTGGCCCAGCCGTATTTCCGAATGCACTCACCCATAACAACCTCGGATTGGCCACCGGCATAACTCTCAGCGGTATCGAAAAAGTTGACTCCGGCATCAAAAGCCGTTTTCATACAGTCGAAGGTTTTTTCTAGTATGCGTCAGCCGAAGACACTTAAACCAAGAGATAGAATCGCATTGCCGGATATGGCTTTGCTTGGTACAGCAGAACGTCGGCTACACCCGGTATCCCAGAAATAAGTAGCCTTCCGGTATTCCTGGGATGGTTTCAACAAAATCGGACGAAGAGAAGTTACAAACAGCACCCCGCCTTCTGTTGCTGCGTATCTTCTGGTCACCGGGTGTACCTGACGTTCCGCCATACACAGCAAACCGCCACACCAGGCAATGCGGTACCAAAGCAGCAATCAGGAACGAACGCTTTTCAACATGGCCACCATAGGTAAGCCATCCTCCCAAACTAACGACAGAAACTTTAAGCCCAGAACGACCAAGAAGGCGGTATTCCATGACGTTTGGTGAATCGAAGTGAAAGTTCAAATGTGCAAGAAACGGAGTGTCGCGGGGGAAGTTTGGAAGCACTGAAAGGGGTGATGGGAGAGGTGTCTGTGCCTCCAGAAGCGAATCTCCTCGGTTTATATGTAGCCAAAACCTAATACCGCATTTCCATGCCCCCCTCTATTAAGCCCGCTTAACCCCGCAGTGATGGCGGTCGGAAATGGATTGTTTGCCTCAAGCCAGTTGCCCCATACAGACTCGTAATACATCTAACCCCTGTCAGGAGCGCGGCACGACAACTCTACCGTAAAAACTAGAATAATCGAGCCGAGTGCTATGTAGTCGAGAATTCCCTCCTTCGGAAAAGAGGCCAAAAACACTGCAAAAAGTAACCCTTAGCCCCTCTGAGACACCAAAACACCACACCTTACCGGAGGGGGCAGCTCCAACGACATAGCACACGACTCGATTATTCCAGTTTTTACTGTAATCCATCGGTGGGCCATTCACCACCGCCATTCACCACCATCCATAACCCCACGGACAAGGCTTTACCAAGACACAACCGGTGATTAGTATCTACGATTCCGCTGCACCTGCCGGTAGTCTATTCGGTCAACTTGAGCATATACCGCATGAGCACATACGGTAGTTAGAAGTTTCTACCTTACCCGTTACCCTACCCCACTCGTCATCAGACTACAAAACACCCATCACCGCTTCACTTTTGATACCTTCATACTTCCTACTCTCTGGAAAGCCGCTATTCTTCCAGGCCAGCCTTGGAGACGGAGATACGGTCTCTATGCTCCGCTACGGTGTTCCACCCATTTTTGCTCCTTCCGTCTGATCCGCTGAAACTTTCAGGAAACTCGAGGAAAGGCAGGGCAAGCTTTCAGCCCTCACTGCCCGACCAGTTGTTCAAAAAGGAGAACTCTCAACAAGTCGAGAGCCTACAAATTATCCTGGCGGCGGCCGTAAGCACTGCATTCCAGATGACAATATCAACTTGATGATAAAGCAAGCATTACTAGACCAGGACTAGTAAAGAGAAAAGCGACCGAGGCCAAAAGGGTGTGCCTGCTACCAACGACATATCAGATATCATCCTCCAAGTGAGAATCTGGACACATTTGTATCACAAAGACCAAAAAGCGCGCATCTAACCCCAACGCTAGCAAGGCAAGTTCGGGTTAATCGCCGTCATGGAGATCTCTCTTACGGCCATTCTCCCCAAGTAACTCCCACGGCGCTTCCAATTATACACGACAGAGGAGCCTGGATCTACCCTTTATGGTCTCTGACCACGAGGACTAGTGCACCCACATTCAACCTCACAACCCAAAACTGGAGCCCAACACACACAGACAGGCAATACTATTAAGGGCGGGGAGTCACAAACCCTACTCCTGCGAGTGGAGGCCAGAGATTATCGTCACTTTTTTCCTATTTGTCACAAACCCTGCTTGGGAAGCCCCCAATGTAGTAACCCGGCCGTCAATTGAGAACGCCACCCTTACCTATCATGGAGGTACTGGCAGGGCGCACATCAGCAAAACCTGGCCCCCAAATTCCTGCATGCTATGATATGAAAATCAGGAAAAATTCCCTAACACGATGTAATCCTTATGGGGGCAGGTGACCATCAGGGGCTAGCAAGGGCAGGTATTACCCATCTACAGTAATACAGCAAGAGCGGGCATCATATACACCGTTTAACACAAGCTAGCCAATAGCTTAAATCACATAAACCCCGTTCGCTACGAGCTCGGCTTGCTCGAGGATTTTGAAAGTTTGCTCGAGGGAATATCATAGCTATATGATACAAATATGAGTGCTAATCCCACCCAGAGACACCAAAACGAGCATGCCGTATTAGGTCACTCTTAACCCGCGGGGAGCACGAGGGAGGATGTCACAGAGCTGACCTGAAAACCGATATGGTGGCAAGGGGCGAGGAAGCACGCAAGAGCCTAACACGATCCGGAGAGAAGAGGGAGGGCACGGACGAATGACTTGGCGAAGCAGCATCTCACTTCGCCAGAGACTGCCGTGCTGTGGGAGATGGATATCATGCAGCTTGCGGTCCGTGCAGAGGGGAGTGGCCGGCCAAAGAGGAAAGAGAAAATCCGATTAATCAGGACTCCCGCCTAACAATAATACAAAATATGATCAGAAACCTACCACTGGGTAGCCCAACAGAAGCGGGAATGATGTGAAAACCTGCACTTCAGCAACGCGTATAAACACCCAAATTCACCACTTGATCTTGACGCGAGTGATTATGCATGACATACCAAAGCCCAATCCCGACCGGCCCTGTTAGTCATACAACCCGAGTCGGGGAAAGTAAGATCCGGCCCGCGTGGAACCTCCTCTGGTTAAACACTAACCACCCAATATCCGGGGGGATCTTATATGGTTCCGGGAGACTATATCCTACACCAGCTTTCCGACAAAAAGAGTGACAATTTTGGGCGCAACGCTAAATATAACCCCTCTGAAAAAAATTGAAATACCATTCAAGTCAGAAAACCTAAACTGTAAATACTTAAACCAAACTGGCTACTTTAATATACTACGTATATTACCTGATTGTAAAAACAACAAACATCGATACTAAACACCTATTACGTCTAACTAACTCGCTTGTGCTATATTTCTACAGCTTAGGTTTTATGACCTAAATTAAGTGGCATCACAATTTTTTTTTCAGAAGTGTTACATTTAGCGTTGCACCCAAAATTGGCACTCTTTTTGTCGGAAAGCTGGTGCAGGACATAGTCTTCCAGAACCATAGCTAAAAGATACCTGTTTTCATCTGTTCCCGCTTTGCGGCAATAGCAATTGCGCTATGGTATCGAGTGATCCAGAGCCTCAAGACCAGGCTATCCAGTCTACATATTATGCGGAGGGCCTCCCACCCCACAATCCATTTCCCATCCATTTCCCATCGATAATGCAAACATCGGTCCGAGCCCATACCCCCTCTACGGTCCTGGGCTCTGGGTGCCCTAGCAGTGAAAGCCAAGCACAGAGTCCCCAACCCTTATCCATGATACCACGACAAGAAATCCACCTTAGTATGATAATATTATAATAATATTATGATATCCACAAACACAACATCAAGATCATCAGGGACGCCGGTGAGCCAGCCCGGGGGATATTAACAGGCTCCTATAAGTAAAATATATCACATCCACCCGAAACAATCCCCGGAAAAACATGAATATTAAAGGCACGAGAAAGAACCCACACTTACCGGAAAAAAAAAGGAAAAAAAACATAAGGCCAGAATAAGACTCAAGACTCACCCAATAAAAATAACCTTCACCCGACGCTAAAACCTGACACTGCCCTCGATGCGTCGTATGATTACTACCTTACCATCCGGAACAACCCATCATCACGACGACACACCCCCCTGCCAAAGGCGAAGCCTATGCTTACGCTCAAGCTTTCCCAAATGCGGCCGTAGACAGGAGAACAAGGACGGCGCAGAACCGCCGGCCGGTATCCCAAGAAAAAAAGCCGGTATCATGTGATATCACTCGCAATTTTGAGTTGGCTAGTCGGTGGCGGTTTCAGAACCGGAGACCACAATGTTACAGAGTCAATAATCGCATTTTTTTCATAAGGTCAGTAGAGCGACCTAAGTAGGGGAGAGGGGTAACAAACCAGGCGGCGCCTATACTCCACCCCCCTCCCCAGAAAACGTGTCCTTGAGGAAACCCAACCCGTTCCAGAAACAGCAACCAGGGCGGACGAGATGTTAACACCATAAAAACGAGATGGCCCCCCAGCGCCATCCCAATCCCATCCCCATTCTAACTCAACTCCAGCCCATGGAATCTTTTGGTCACGACCCATCACCCAACGATCCCACCTCACCCAGGACTATTCTTGCGAAATGCGATGCCCTCTGATTAACCGGCAAGAAAGGTGTTATCATACCGAGCGAGGCACGGATAAGGGCCGGCCGCAAAGAGAGCGATTCCCCGGGGCGCTCCCCACCGGTTGGGGGAAACAACAGAGCGCCCCGACGCACCGGGAAGGCCCGGAAGGCCGCGTAGTGTGGACTAATCGGGATTACGACCAAGTTTGCATCATACTCACCTCTTCGTGACAGAATACTAAACCCCGGTTCGCCCGAGGCCGGGTTTCGGAGGAAGTGACAGCCCCGGGGGTGTGTTTGGCCGGAGTAGGGTTGGGACGACGGGGGAGTGCTGGAGTGCTCTCATACTATGATATGATATCGTACCCGAATGGAGCGGAAGGGTTTGGTGGGCTGCGAAAGCCTAACTGACTATTCGCTATTCCTTCTTCTCCCGCGGGGCCGGTTTCGGCTTTACTTAGGAAGGGGGGGCGGTTGAGAGGGGGGCACATGGCACGGGTCGTGCCATGATATTGCTGGGTAGGCATGAGGGAGATGGATTTATTCAGCCATCTAGTACGGGGTGTGAATTGTGGGGAATGGGTTTATGGAATGAGTACAAGTATTGCATAGAAGATGTTACCTGCCCTCTAGGAAGGTCAGAGCGGGGTTCAACGCCACTCCAAAGATCTCACCATCCTGCTAGGCCACTGAACTTGGAACTTCACAAATGTACGGGGATGGCATCCTCCGAGATAAAGACACCATGGCTGGCACCCTACTGCTACCTACTGCCTAGGGCAAGCACCCCACTACTAATCTACTATGATATTTACCTTCTCCCATAGCCCTACGAGAATGCTCACGGCTGTAGGAGAAAAGCGATGAGAAATAAGGATTTTTCCTGTGGGGGATTTTCCCGATTTTAAAAATGCCGATTTAGTTTCGGTTCCATGAAGTATAAATTGTGCTCAATTATGACAGGATTGGATGCGGTTTTTGAAGTTAAATTGTTATTTCGGGGGGTGATGAGACCCCTTATGTTTCCGGTTCCCCTCCAGGCCATACCGGTACTTTATGGTGCTTGCCATGATTTTTCCCTTACAGTAGTTAGCTGTGATACAAATAAAGCCGCATATTTAAACAAAAAAAAAAAAAGCTGCCTGCTCGCGTGCTCAGACCTGAGGGGGTGTCGGTGTAGTCGCATCGCCTTACCAAAGACAGCCTCTCGTTCCTGGAGATGAGGATGCCATCTCATTAAAGGCACATAGGCTATCCGCGGGTATCATCATTGGCTATGCCAACACCTTCTCACGAACCGTTCGAGGGGACCGCTCAGGACCAATGAATAACCGTTTAAAGTGAACCGACAAATATCACCCAATTAGAGCACCTGCATACAATCAATTTAAGTATCTCATAGCTGTGTCTCACAGACAAAACAACCCACAACCTGCTAGGTTCCGGAAATACCTCCCTCTCTCCCCATCCTCAATCGCAACACTACACCCCAACGGCCCGAAAAGGCCATCGCCCCCACTCACCCGTACTCACCCCTACAGCCAAACTCTCATTCCCAGGTATTGTCCCCCTCCCCCTCCCCATCAAACCATGATCCAACAACATTCACCCCCTATCACTCGGGAAAATTCCCAAAAAGCCAGGCACACACACACAGAACCACTGAATAACAAGGACTTCCTACTCGCACCACGGTACCTTCACCGTTCTTGGAACATTCCCGGTAGGGGTCCAACGGCTATACCATCCCATGCGCTATGTTTTCCGATAAATGGGGTGGGTTCTCTGGACGAGAACCAAACGCATAGGCTGATTTGAGGCTACATCCAATTGCCAGGTCGTTGTGACCTGTTTGTCCACCACGCATCGTTTTGCCTTCACTTGTGCATGAGGTTTGGATAGGTGTTCTTTTCTTCCGAGAAAACAGTGCGAGGGCTTCCAGTGATCCACGCCGCATTCATAGATCCTGCCGTTAACGGGATTTATACTATGTAAATCCATCGCCGGGAGCGCCGGGACTTCGACTCGTCGTAGTCCCAAAGTGTCTGTTTAATAAGTTAAAACCGAAAGAGATAGAATCCTGAGGCGTTACAAGATGAGCTACCTTCGTCACCCCACGGGTAGAGCGAGGCCCAGCATGTAAAAGTGCGGAAGAAAAAAAAAACGCAACACCCGGCAATCAGCTGCGGTGCGCCGCATACCACTAAAAAAAGGGAGACACGACAGGCCCCATCGAGTGATTATTGGTGACGACAATTGATCCCACCTTCCCTCTTTCCCCCTCGCGTGGCCAACCAAAGTTGACAGCTAAATACCAATTCTCAACATGGTATTTCCCCACGTATTTGTATGCAAAATGAAATATCCCCAACTGTCTTAACGACGGGGTCGCTGCAAATAAAACTGCCGGTGCGGGAAAAAAGCACGCCCTGGTTTTCGTCTCCACGACCAATAGAAAATTCCCGAACTTCCAGGATCTTCCTCCCCAATCCCTCTCCTCCCAACTGGGGGCCGTTTTGTCCCTTTTATTTTTTTTCCCTCGGGAATGGGGTGTGCAGGGGGGGGGGACAGCTGTCATTTCCGATGAGATGGAAGAGATGAGTCCAGGTGAAGTGGTGGAGGAGTTTTTACTCTTTTTCCCTGGTGTGATAAAAAGTGCCCGCAGGAAAGGAGGATGGACGGAAGGGATAAAGTTGAGGGCAAAGAGCCTCAAAAGCTGGTGCCAAGACTCCTGGCACGAGTGAAACCAGCGTCTCTCGACACTGAGAAGAAAATGTTCCTGGTTTACTCGTCCCGCGTGAAACACCCAATGCCCTAAAGCGGGTTCCGTTTCGGATCCTTTTATCATAATAATATTATTATGGTGCAATGCAGCTAGAGTGTGCACCTGGCTCCATGCAACATGTAACACTCAACCCTCTGAGGAAGAAGGGCAAAACCCCCAAAAATATACCTGATAAACATCCTATGTTCAATTCCCCTACCTTTTGTTATTATTTAGGTATTTTTATGTTCAATAGTATAATACTGTAATTTTCATATACTATTTAGTATTTAATTTCCTGTGATAATTGTACTTCCAGATGATAGCATCCAACCTCTGGCTCCCAGTTGAAGATCAAGACCATTTTACATTTCAACCACTTAAATACAGCTATCACATATTCTGACAATGTTACCTTCTATAAATAAGTCTACACTGTGGAGTTAGCTGTATCGAGAGTAAAACAAACAAGGGAAATTAAAATCAAACTAGCCAAATAGTCCTCCTAACTCTCAGTTAAACCTGGAACCACCCAAAGGTAAGTACAAAGGTCTATCCATTTTTAAACATGTAATAAATACCATAGCCACTGCATAGTTGCAGCTAGTACGCTATGTGTCAGCAAGTACCATGAATGTTTGAAGGTTGCAAAAGATCAGGCTCAGAACCTGCCAGTCAGCAGTGAAGGAATTACTCTCTAGGAATCTTCTATAATCCATAAAGAGCCAAAAAACCCTGATGAAATGGAGTTACTTACTTTAGCTCAATGCTATTAGCCAAAATGATCTGGTCAAAAGTTTGTACTCTTAGCAATACATGTAAAAATCTATCAGGCTGCCTTAAAGACTATTGAGAAACTTGTTAAGTCCAAGTCTCAAAGGCTTAAATTATATAGATTATGCTATGATTGACACTACTGTAGATACCTTTTCTTAAAACTTCAATTACAACAAGAGCAAAAGGTTCTAAAACGTCAAGACTTATTTACATGGTTTCAATCATCCTTAGAATACAGAAAAGCTCTGGCTAAAAAAGTTACTAATGGAAGAGGGTGGGGTGTATAAATATGTTGTAGAATACTTGTCACAGCGACTCAGCCATAGAGAAGGGTTGAGCATTAGATTTTTGGTTGCATATATCGGATGTAGTTTTTTGTTTGGTTGCATATAGTGCAAGAACAGATAAGTGTGTACCTCATTTGAGGGTGTTTTCAATAGAACATAACCTACCAAATATTCATCTAGAGCATCTAAAAAAAACATAGAAAGATAACTAAAGTAAAGCAGAATAAAAGTATGGTTTTTTTATTCAGTAAAAGGAAGTAGTGGAATTGGTATTCTAATTTAAAAAGCTCAGGATTTTGATGTAGATTCATGGTCTTGGCATGGAAGTGCAACATTAAAAGATGACTAATCTGGTTATCTGAAGGTACTATAATGTAAAAATAGAGATAAAGAAACAGATTTTGGACAGCACAATCTATACTATACTAGAACAAATATCGGCAAAGCCAATATGGCTGGTATCAAAAAAAGCAAACGATACTGCTGAAATGCTGGTTATCTTGGAGGTCGACCCAAGAAGGCTGCAGCTAGTTTTACTTCTAGTGAATTGTCACACCTGTCAGAGATAGTAATTGAGCAGAAAGATTTTATTCAGGGTGAGTTTCCATTCAATGTATATTGAACTTTAAATTCTTGCTATTAGTATGTATTAACAGAGTAATAATATGAAATTTTAGTTGTTCATCAAAGTCTAGTATTACCTGGTAGAGGAGGAAAGACTCCTTGTCGACAAACTATTTGGAGATGAAATAAGAGAGCAGAAACACAACAAAGCACTCATGAACTTAGTTGCAATAAGGATCCAGGAGAAGATGCAGAGAGAGAAGGAGATTTGAGGAGAGATAGAGAGGACCAACACAGTGGGCAGAAGCAACAGGTGGAGCTAGTAGGGTTAGACTCAGTGGAGAGTGATGGAGGAGAGGAGGATGTAGTAAAAGTGAATGAAGAGTTGGAAGGGGAGGATAGGATGGGACTGAATGAGCAGGAGGGGTATGAGAGGTATGAGGAGTTGGAGGATCTAGAGGAGGAGCAAGGGCAGGTGGGGACAGAGGAGCAGGAAGAGCAGGAGGCTGATGAAAGGGATAGCTTGGTTAAAGCTATCAGGAGCTGACCTATTTTATCTCAGTATCAAATAAGTCAATTCAAGTATTGTATTCTCACTCAAGGTATGTATATTTGAAACTCACATGCTTCAGTTCCGTTCAAAAGACTTATTTACTTTCTAGGAATTTATAATATGCGAAAGCGGTTAAACTTAAAGCGCAATAAACTCCAAGGTCAAGATCTTGTGCATCATATACAAGTTCTTGAGTTCCTTCGATTTCAAAGATATAGATTGCATAAACCATTCTGGAAAAGGTCCCGGCAGGATGCCGCTTCAATGATTGCCGCAACTGCAGGCCAGGGAAGATGAGTATGTGACCACATTATCAAAAATGAGAAGAGTTAGATCCAAAGCCGTATAGTACCTACATTTCAGCAGGGCAAGGCTCCTATGCTATACTGCCTGATTGATGATGAAGGGATGAAACTAGCACTGTGCAAATATCTGGCTGGTGCAGGAGAGAGAGTAACAGGACAAAGTGTTGCCTATACCATTTCAACATATTGGCAGATGAGAATTCTCCCATTTGAAGAACAACCTGAGTTGAAAAGCCCTTCCAAACCATACATGCCAGAAACAAATACTCTGTTGGCAGAACTGGTGGAGCAGAGAGATGAGATTCAGAAGATACTAAGCTGTTAGACAGCAGTAAAATGGCTCAATGAAATGGGTTATAAATTTTGTGATGTATGCAAAGGTGTCTACAAGGATGGCCATGAGCATACTGATGTTATTCAGTACAGACAAGGGCAGTTCTTGCCGGCCCTCAAGGCCTTGGAAGATAGGAGGGTGTGTTGGGAACTTATTGACATAGAGGAAGGTGAGGCCTTACAGATGATATATCCAACAAATCTGCCCCAAGGAACAAGGCCTATTGTCCTTGTAGTACATAATGAATCAACCTTTAATGCCAATAATGGCAGGTTAAAGATATGGATTAAAGATGATAATATTCCTTTGAAGAAGAAAATACATGGAAAGGGCATAATGGTATCAGATTTCCTCACACCCAGAGGCTGACTCAGAGTGCCAGAAGATGCAAACTAACTACCTATTTCAGACTATGGCACCTCTGATGAAGGGCCCAAGTGTCTTGACTCCCATTTAGCTACATGTTTAATTGAATATGGAGGAGATACATGGTGGGATGGTGACCAACTGGTTGACCAAGTCTTGCGCCTAGCAATACCTGTGTTTGAGAGTGCCTTCCCAGGTTGTCAGGCCTTACTTCTATTTGACAATGTAACAAGTCATTCAGCATATTCACCAGATGCATTGTGGGCCTCTTCGATGAATTTGCGCTTTGGCAGAGCTCAACTACTACTTAGAGCTGGTATAAATAGTATGACTAGTGAAGCTCAAACTATGGTCAAGTCAGATAGTACACCAAAGGGATTGCAAACTGTCTTGCAGGAGAGAGGTTTATGGAGGCCAAGATTACGAGTTCAATATCACTGCCCTGATAGGAAGAGAACAAGGACTGTCTTAATGGAGGAACATGTTGTGTAAAAGCACTGATTGCACAAGAACTAGATTTCAAGGTGCAAAAGAGCCAATTGGAAGAAGAGATTGAGTTAACTGGTCACTTAGTTCACTTCTTTCCCATTGTAAGCTCAATTTTATTGAGTATTATTAGGGTGCGGAAAAACACTATGCTCATTAAAGATGTGGATATAATACATAAGCATTGTGTAAAATGGTACTGGAGTATTTGAACTCAGGCAAACCAGTACTCATCTGAAAGTTTTGGGCTTGTACAAAGAGAATGATGAGAGCATATTGTGAGAGGATTGCTTATAGCACTGCAGGCTTTAAAGAGAAGGTAACTAAGACTTATAAAAACCATCGCAGAGTTTCAAATTCTCAAACTGTATAATAGTTTTAAATTAATAAAATATCTTCTATGGATTCCCATATATCATTTATACTCCTTCATGGTCTATCACTGATAGGCTTAGTACTTTATTTGCACAGCTACTGTTGCATTTTGCTGTGCCACATAGTACACACTCTTCCATTCTTGAACCATAGTAGGTTTTTCTTTGTATCATGATTTGAGTATGTTACTATGTGACAGAACTTGATGGAACCTGATAGAAGAATTGCAGCTACATACGATGTCAAGGATTTTCTTTTGTATTAGTGATCAAGGAGGACTTTCTTTGTATATAAGGGGGTGTGTCCCCTTATATTTTACTTTCTTTACACAATTTGGTAATCTTTTTTGGACACTCTTTCTTTCGTTCCCATACGGTGGCGATGAAGCCTTTCTTCTGATACTTGTGGGAGAGTCATCTGGGTTTGCCTACTAGTCCTGCTGGTTGAGGTTGATGTTGGTTAAGTTGTTGTTTGGTGTTCGTTTGATTGTAGTACTCGTCTCACCTCCTATTGGCTTGTCTCTATTGTAAGGCGGTATGGGCCAGGGGTCTTCTTTTCTGCTTGACAGGTCTTCTCTTTGGTACAATGTTTCAGCTTTCTTGTACTAGTTCACTTACAAGATTTCGTGTTCATTGAGTTAGTTAGGTTTGGTTGCTCTGGAGGGATCACCCTGTTGCTGAGAGGATCAGGCACCTCCATTCTTCGTGTTGGGGTTCTAAGGCCTACCCTTTAGTTATTTCACATATTGTTTCCAGTGACACTAATGTCTACAGAGTCGATTGAGGACCACTATGTATCTTTAACTTATTATACTAGTCGCATCACTCTTTTACAGTCGGGTCCTGCCTGTTGTTGTAGGTTGGCCTGGGGATACCAGGCTGTTGGCTACATCCTTTGATCAGAATCCTCTGATATTGTTTCCTCCCATTCCCATGATGTTTTCTGTTCGCATGGCTGCTACAGGTAGTTGTGGGGTCAACTTTCCTGCCCGATGTGGGTGGGGATGCCTCTGACCCTGAACTATTAGTCTCCTCTCTTAGCATCTATGATTGAGAGTATGGTGGTGCCAGTGGTGGGTGATTGGCTGCTAGATCCCCATGCATGAGGGCCTTGGCAATAGCCGTATTAGGTGTTGGTGGGACTTGGCGATCACACCCATTGCAAGTGTGATTGTCATGGCCACCCAGGGATGGAGACAGAATATGCATAGGGGTTCGGCTACCTTTACTGATTGGGGTTTTCTGGTTGCTATGCGAAGGATTCCTTTTGCACTTTGATTGGTATGCGTTGCCGCACAACAGAACTTGACGGAACATGACGGAGATATCGCGGCTGCACGTGACCCCAAGGGTTTTCTTTTGTATTAGTGATCAGGGAGGATTTTCTTTTATATAAGAGGGTGTGCCCCCTTATATTTTATATTTTTTACACAATCTGGTAATCTTCTTTGGACACCTGTACCTAGGAATTACACTCTCTACTATCTGGCATCCTTCTGAACCCCTGAACCCTGACCCTGAACCCTGATCCTGAACCTCTGAACCCTGAACCTCATACAACTCGCTTCGGTTGTACCCTCATACCTAGACCTCATCTCCAGAATCCTGCCTGCCCTGATTGTAGTGTGCCTTGAGCTACACGACCCTCAGACCCTGTCTGTTATACAAGATTGCGTCTACCAGGACTCAACCCACACCAGACCATGGCTACAGCCCACCTCCCTGATAATGTCAATGGCCTCCTCCAAGTCCTCGGAGCGCTAAGCGATGGAGACATCCTAGGCCTGGACCATGCCAAGATTCAAGCCCAATTTACCCTTGCCAGGAACCTGGCTTGCCGGATCATGAGCTCGCCTGCTCCCCCTCCATGACGCGCAACTCCTGTTCCCCTGGAACAGACCCCCCAGTACCAACAATTGCAGCAACAATGCAACCTCCTAGCCCAGGAATGAGATGAAGCCTGTACCAAAGGCCAAGGCCTCGAGGCCCGTCTCTTATTGTCGAAGCTAGCCTTATATAGGCTAATGCTACCATCACATTCCTGAACACTACTCTTGCCCTCATGCCTGCTGCCGGTACTGCCACTCCTGCTGGTGACAACAAACAAATCTCAATTCCCGACCCAGAACAATTTGATGGTACTACTGAGAAGCTCTATCCCTTCATCACCCAGCTACGGATGAAACTCCAGGGTGACAGCCACCAGTTCACCAGTGAACAACACTGTCTCGGCTACGCCATCAGCCTCCTCTGTAGATGCACCTATATCCAGATCCAGCACTGGGTTTTAGCCCACCACATTGATTTTGAAGACATTGGTGCATTTATCTCAGAACTGGAACAAGCCTTCAGTGACCCTAACAGGACCCAAATAGCAGAACGTGCTCTGAGGAGCCTCCAGCAAAAGAATCAGCCGTTTATGGAATACCTCGCTGACTTTTAACGTCTAGCTGTCGATACCTACTAGAACGATGCCGCCAAACGCACCTCCCTCTACCAAGGCCTCAGGACGGAGTTGAAAGATGCTCTGGTTGACGTCTTCCCTGTCCCGGAATCCTTGAATGATTACCTCTCCCTCCTCAAGCAATTTGACAACAACATCTGCGCCCAAGCTGTAGAAAAGAAAGGCTCCTTGTCAACCTCTTGGAGAACCTCAACTCTGGCCATGCCTCGTCCTCCTGCCTCCACTCCAGCTCAAGCCTCTACCTCCACCGGTACTGCCCCTGGTCTCATGCACCTCTCCGCAGGTTGTCCTAAGCTCACCCCCACTGAACAGTAAGATCATATCAATCGTGGTCTCTGCCTTTACTGTAGGGGACATGGGCATATGGCTCGTGCTTGTCCTAACAAGGGGCCTCGCCCCATGCATGGTGCCAGCACCCATTCTGCCGCTCCTCTTGAGGAGCCCCTCCCAGCCCAAGAAGAGTCGGAAAACTAGTGGTCCCATGTGTGGCCTCCGGCACTGACATGGGACATGTTAAGTCTTCTCCTTATTTAGTTACTTCTAGTTTATCTCTGGACGAAATGGAAAATAGAAGTGAGGATAACCACTTGGTAGTTGCCTATGATATTATAGACAACCAATACGTGATCCGAGCCCATGCCGTTATTGATTCCGGAGCAACTGGATATGCTTTCATGGATAAAGACTTCGCTAGCCATCACCACTTCCCCTTATCCTAACTCAAAGAACCCATACGCCTTTCTGTCATTGATGGAGAACCCATCAGCTCTGGGGCGATCACCCATATCACCCCCCTTGACCTGAAAATAAATGACCACCTGGAATCCATCCCGGCCTTTATCAGCAAACTTGGTGGTTACCCCCTTACTCTTGGTATCCCCTAGTTAAAACAATACGATGTCAATATCCACTTCGCCTCCAATACTGTCACCTTCAAATCTGACTACTGCCTCAAGCACTTTACTCCAGACGTGACCGGCATCTAAGAAATTGAGTATGAGATTCCCTACTTCCTTAAGGCCTACACCCTCCAACGTGTCCTGGACCACACTGTACTGGGACAGCAAGAAGTCAAAGAGATTGTCCCCACTCAGTATCACGACTTCCTGCTGGTATTTTTGGAAAAAGAATAAACCCAACTGCCTCCGAGTCACCCAGGAGTGGACCATGAAACACCTCTGACACCTGGCTTTACCACTCCCTTTAGTCCCCTCTACAACCTGTCCCCACCAGAGCTTGCTGCCCTAAACGGGTGCCAGTGGATCGACAAAAACTGGGACAAAGGCTTCATCAGCCCTTCTTCCTCTTCAGCAGCCTCCCCAGTTCTCTTCATCAAGGAAAAGAACGGCACCCTATAACTCTGCGTTGACTATCGAGGCCTGAATGAAGGAACCATCAAAGATCATGGCCCTGTCCCGTTGCTAATGGAAACTTTCATGAACATCGCGGACACTACAATCTATTCCAAGATTGACATTCATGGGGCCTACAACCAAGTCCTAATAGAAAAGAATGACAAATGGAAGACCACCTTCTGCACCCATTATGGACTTTTTGACTCTAACGTCATGCCGTTCAGCCTTACCAATGCCCCTGCCACCTTCCAGGCCTTTATTAACAAGTTTTTACGCCGAGGGTTGGATAGATTCTGCACGGCTTACCTTGACGACATCCTCGCATACGGCAAGACCAAAGAAGAACATGTCAAACATGTCTGATGGGAACTGAAAGAATTGCAGGAGGCCAATTTTGATGTAACGACCCTTTGCTTTAGCGCTATAGTAACCTATATCTATGCCCATGCATAAGACCAAGAGGTCAGATGATAGACTAGGTGGGTATGCAGACGCATATCCAAGGGATATCTGATGGTCTGGATATCCCTAAGAACAGAAGGTACTTAAGGAATAGGTGTACCTAAGGAGTGGTAGTAACCTGACAATATCTGCTCTGGCCTAAGGATAGGTCAGAGGGCCGGGTGAGTTTACCCTGTCTAAGAAAGTCACATTACCCTACTATGGAGACTGGTTTCGTGTCACCATGGACATACTTACCCTACCTTTGGGACACTATTACCCTACCTTCTCTCGGAAATGTTAGGATTGTTTGTTATGCAATGACGATTGAGGGGCGCTTGCTTGCACATTGATCGGAAGGCTATGGGAGGTGCTATAGTGCTCCGAACATGCTATAACTTGGCAGGATTATTTCTAACAGGTACCTGCGGTCCCAAGATTCGCCCTGGGCGTCATGGACCGAAATGGGTGGAGTTGCCATCATGCTAGTCAAATGGAGTCTATGAAGACACGTCCATAACACTGTATACGTCGCTGCTGTCCGTCCGACCGGAGGCTGTTCACAGGATATATAAGGGGGCCAAGGTGAGAAGGTCAGGTACCTTCTCTAAAAGGAACGGAGTAAAATGGACCAAAACTGATGGAGTTAGCATGGGCTATCCGGAAGGGTCCCCAGAGGGGTCCCGGGTAGTACCAGAGACATCTGGGAAGGTTTTACACCAATCAAGCCTGCATGTGCCCCTTTGCCGTAGGCTCTTTGTAGGTTGTTTGAGGACTCTCATAGCATGATACTTATCATGGTGAGTGGTGTGTCGGGGGTAAGGGACCATGGGTAGCATCCATGGGTCCCACTGCCGCTACAGCTCTCCGTGGGAGCGTCATAGACCTTCTAAGTTCGCAATCAAGACAGATATAACTTAACTGGAAGACAGCTGATGTCTACGAGTGCTTGCATAGGTCATAGCACATGGGAAGAGAGTTATTTAGTTAGCTTTTCTAGGTGTCTCAACAGTTAGCCACTGATGAGACACCGATGCGTAGAGGTTTTCACTCTCGCTGGTGTATTGGTAAACACCTCACGGGAACTGATATGCATAGAGGAGAATTCTGCTAGAGTGCGCTGACACCTTAGACCCTTCGGGGGTGCGGTACTGGTGCCGAGGCAACCCTTATGGAGAAGGGCATATTCCTGTTGGTCGGGGTAACCTTATGGGGGAGTTTTTGGTATAAGTCTGACTACTTAAAGATTATACGAGAACTCTCCTACCCCGACACAATGAACATCCCCTCGAGAGACTTAATTGCGATAAGTCTGAGCTTAATGATATTAAGTTTTATCGTTTACTTTTATTCTTTACACTTTTGGAAGAGCTGTGTTCGAGAGATTCAAAGTTTGATGTGGTCGCATCCTTAGGAACCATCTACCTGAGGGAGCCCCCATTACACTCAAAGCCAAGCCACAGAAATGTGAATTCCATGTTACCCACGTGGAATACCTAGGATTCATCATTAGCCCAGAGGGTGTCCAAATAAACAACACCAAGGTAGAAACTGTCACCACTTGGCCAGTACCTGACCGTGTACCCTAGGTCCGCGCTTTCCTTGGCTTCGGTAACTTCTACTGATAGTTCATCCGTAGCTTCTCACGTCTGGCACGCCCCCTCACTGCCCTCACCAAGAAGAACCACTGGCAACCGTTTGTGTAGACTCCCCAATGTCAGAAACCTTTCCGATGGTTAACAGAATCCTTTACCACTGCCCCAGTCCTAGCCCACTTTGACTTCCAGAAGGAAGTGATTGTCAAGACCAATGCCTCTGACTTTGTCTCCGCTGGTGTCATGTCACAAATAGACGACCACGGACGTCTCCACCCAGTTGCATTCTACTCTCACAAGCATAGTCCTGCTGAATGCAACTACGACATCTATGACAAGAAACTCATGGCCGTAGTTAGGGCCTTTGAAGAATGGCGATGTTACCTCCTCAGAAGACAAGTTACAATCCTGAACGACTATCTCAACCTCAAGCACTTCACTACCAAAAGGCTGTTGAATAACCAACAGGCCTGTTGGTCTGAGTTCTTGTCCTAATTCAAATATTGGATCGAGTACCAGCCTTGGAAACTAAATGACAAGGCTGACATGCTAACCCGGATGAAAAACGAGACCCCAGAGGAGGTAGAGGAACGGAAGAGTCACCGAACCCAGGTCGTGTTGAAGTCTCTGTCTGTGAGTTTGTTGGCAAACAGTATGCTTCCTACTGGAGCGTTCACTATTGAAGAACTTTGGAAGGAGGCCTATGAAGCTGACACAATTCCAATCCAGGTCCTCAGTGTGCTTGACAAGGGTGACCGACATTCCTGCCTCCTGTCGCTGAACGAATGCAGACCCGAGGGGGATCGATTACTCTACCGTGATCGGGTTTATGTTTCTCAACACAACGAATTACGCCTATGACTGATCTAGGAGTCCTATGATCAGCTCTTAGTGGGACACCTAGGATATGTCAAGACCCACGAACTTATGTCCCGATGCTACGTCTGGCCTGGTATGAGACAGGATATAGGACGCTTCATGGCTAACTGCCATGTCTGTCAATAGAGTCGCACCTTCTGGCACGCCTCCTTTGGCATCCTGCATCCAATGCTGATACCTGACCGCCATTGGAAACATATCTCTATGGATTTTGTTACAGGTCTACCCAGGCAGCCAGGGAAATGATGCTATCTTAGTGGTGGTGGACCGGATGTCTAAAATGCGCCACCTGATCGCCTGCCGTACTACTATCGATGCTCCTACCCTTGCCGACCTGTACCTTCGGCACATCTGGAAACACCATGGCCTCCTAAAGACAATTGCCTCTGACGGAGGCACTCAGTTCACCACAGACTTTTGGAGAACTGTATGTGAAAGATTGCAGGTTGAATGCAAGATGTCCACGGCTTTCCATCTACTAATGGACGGCCAAATGGAACGTGTCAACGGCATCATGGAACAGTATGTTAGGAATTTTGTTAATTACCAACAGGACGATTGGTCACTCTGGCTCCCTATGGCAGAGATCGCAGCCAACAACCACGCTTCAGAGTCCACCGGCTTGTCATCCTTCTTCGTGAACTATGGTTATGACCCCCGTATGGACTTTCTGGATGCCCCTGAGGAAGCTTCTGACAAGCCCACAGCTGGTGTGTTCGTGGACCGCATCAAGGATATCAATGACTACTTGAGGACTGAGATCGCATTCACTCAGGACCAGCAACAGGAGTATACTGACAGGGGGAGTCCCCCCCCCCCCTACTTCCAGGTTGGGGAGCATGTTTGGCTGAATGCCAAAAACATTCATACCAAATGACCTTCCCTGAAGTTGGACGATAAGCGTTCCGGTCCTTACCTGGTCCTTGCTCAGATAGGAACCCATGCCTACCGATTAGACCTTCTGCCTACCATGAAAATCCATAATGTTCTCCATGGTTCCCTCCTTGACCTTGCTTCACGCGATTCCCTTCCGGGCCAAGAAGTACCTCCACCTCCACCTGTGGAGGTGGATAGAAAGCTAGAATAGCAGGTGGAAGAGGTTCTAGATGCCAAGTTCATCTGAAACTGCCTGCAATACCTCATACGTTGGAAGGGGTACACTGAAGCCACCTGGGAACCCACTGACTCAGTCAATGGACTTCAGGCTCTGGACCGGTTTCATGAACGTTACCCCTATAAACCCAGACCCTTACCTGAATAACTTGCCTCAGGGGACTTCAGCGTCGGAGAGGGGAGCTAGTATCACGGCCACCCAGGGATGGAGACGGAATATGCATGGAGGTTCAGTTACCTTTATTGGTTGGGGTTTTCTGGTTGCTATGTGAAGAATTCCTTTTGTACTTTGATTGGTATGTGTTGCCGCGTGACGGAACTTAACAGAACATGACGGAGATATTGTGGCTGCGCACGCCGCCAAGGGTTTTCTTTTGTATTAGTGATCAGGGAGGATTTTATTTTATATAAGGAAATGTGCCCCCTTATATTTTATGTTCTTTACGCAATCTGGTAATCTCCTTTGGATACCTGTACCTAGGAATTACACTCTCTACTATCTAGCATCCTGCTGAACCCCTGAACCCTAACCCTGAACCTCTGAACCCCGAACCTCGTACAACTCGCTTTGGTTGTACCCTTGCACCTCGACCTCGTCTCCAGAATCCTGCCTGTCCTGATCGTGGTGTGCCTTGAGCTACTCAATGTAACGACCCTACGTTATATAGAGCTATGGCAACCTAAGTCTACGCCCATACATAAGGCCAAGAGGTTATATGGTAGACTAGGAGGATATGCCTGAGCATGTCCAGGAGATAACCGATGGTCCGGGTATCCCGAAGAACAGAAGGTACTTAAGAAATAGGTGTACCTAAGTAGTGGAAGTGACGTGACCACAGCGGTTCCGGCCTAAGGATAGGTCGGAAGGCCAGGTGAGTTTACCTTGCCTAGGGAAATCACGTTATCCTACCATGGAGACCAATTTCGTGTCACCATGGACATACTTACCCTACCTTTGGGACACTATTACCCTACCTTCCGTCGGAAACGTTCTCGGAAAGATTCCGTGTAATGTTAGGATTGTTTGTTACGCAATGACGATCGACGGGCACTTGCTTGTATATTGATCGGAAGGCTACGGGAGGAGCTAGAGTGCTCCGAACATGCTGTAACTTGGCAGGATTATTCCTAACAGGTACCTGCGGCCCCAGGGTTCGCCCCGGGCGTCATGGGCCAAAATGGGTGGAGTTGCCGTTATGCTAGTTAAATGGAATCTATGAAGACATGTCCATAACACTGTATGCGTCGTCGCCGTCCGTCCGACTGGAAGCTGTTCACAGGTTATATAAGGGGGCCAAGGTGAGAAGGTCAGGTACCTTCTCCAAAAAGAACGGAGTAAAACGGACCAAAAGTGACGGAGTTAGCGTGAGCTATCTGGAAGGGTCCCCAGAGTAGTCCCGGGTAGTGCCGGAGACATCTGGGAAGGTTTTACGCCAATCATGTCTACACGTGCCCCTTTGCCATAGGCTCTTTGTGGGTTGTTGGAAGACTCTAATAGCATGATACTTATCACGCTGAGTGGTGTGTCGGAGGTAAGGGACTATGGGTAGCGCCTACGGGTCCCGCTACCGACACAGCTCTATGTGGGAGCGTCGTAGACCCCGTAAGTTCGCAATCAAGAAAGATAGAACTTAACCGGAGGACACCTGATGTCTACGGGTGCTTGCATAGTTCATAGCACATCGGAAGAGAGTCATTTAGTTAGCTTTCCTAGGAGTCTCGACAGTTAGCCACTGACGAGACACCGATGCGCAGAGGTTTTCACTCCGGCAGGTGTATTGGTAAACACCTTGCAGAAACCAATGTGCATACGGGAGATTTCTGCTAGAGTGCGCTGACACCTTAAGCCCTTCGGGGATGCGGAAATGGTGCCGGCAACCCTTACGGAGAAGGGCATACTCATGTTGGTCGGGGCAACCTGATGGGGGAGTTTTTGGTATAAGTCTGACTACTTGAAGCTTATACGAGAACTCTCCTGCCCCGACAGAATCAACATCCTCTCGAGAGACTTTAATTGAGATAAGCCAGAGCTGAACGATATTAAGTTTTACCGTTTACTTTTATTCTTTACACTTTTGCAAGAGCTGTGTTCGAGAGATTGGAAGTTTGGTGCGGTCGCATCCTTGGGAACCATCTACCTGAGGGAGCCCCCGTTACAGTATATCGTTAAGGGAGCTTCTCGCTTAACTCTCCTCCTGATTGTTTTGATTGAACCAACGTTAAGAAGTCATGTCTGCTTTGGCAGTCACGATGGAGGAGGAATCGTCGAGTTCCGAAAGCAGTTTTGGCATGGATGATGACCCTCTCAAAGCTGCCATTTTTAGGGCCTCTATTATCGCCGACGTGAAGGGCATCGGCGGTACAAGCGCAAAGATTCTTCTTGAAGCAGCCCCGATCGAAGTCCCCGAACATTGTCGCGATTTAGTACTTCATGACGCAGGCCTCGCCGCGTTATCCTTCACGAATGATATTCCCTTCGCTCAAGGAGTGGCGGAGGGGTACGATCATCAGGAAGAAGAAAATGAGACCCGTGGACCTCCTACGATCACTGTCGTGGAATTTTCTCGCGATTACGTCGAACCCTACATCCTCTGAGAGGTGACCCGTGAGGTCACAAGTGCACGGAAGGAACTGTTGCATTGGAACAAAGGGCAGCAGAAGGTGTTTAGAAAGGAAATCATAGGAAAATCGGTGGCGTGGATGAAAAGGCAACAAGATGCCTTTGTCGCAATGCTGAATAACCAGCTTGCAATGAAGATACGGATGGATGCGTTGGAGAAGGCTTGGAATGAGGGATACAACATCGATGAGGATAATGATGTGTTGATGATTGAGGCAGCACCGGCGTTGCCTTTGGTGATCGATAAGCCAGACAACCTTTCGCAGCAGCTGACGTTGTATGCTAGTGACGATCGGTACAAACCAGAACTAAGTCCGCTAGGTTTGCGGATTCTGGATAGTATAAAAGCGGGAGGATCTGAAGCAGCTCAATCCTTAGCCCGCATTACGACTCGTTCACTCTCAACGTCAATAGCTCGAAGTCATTCGGTTAGCCCAATCGGAGGGATCCGACGGCATGCTTCGCCCAGGCCCACTCGATCAAGTTCTAAGAGACCATTACGGTCTCCTTCTCCCTCAATCATGGTGACTCCAGTTGAGCCACCTACATCACAAGCCCTCCTCCCACCTCCAGATCCGCTAGGGCTAGCTCCGACCCCAGCAGCCACTCCAGTTTCCGCCCCCTGGCCAGTCATGCGCCCTGGCTCACCGGCTCTCGCAGAACGTGTCGAAAGAACATTGGAAATGTTCGAAAATAGTCGACGCGGATACCAACGTCCCTCTATGGCCTCTCAAGGCACTCCCGTCCCTGTTGCGGCTACCCCTAGCCAACCCAGCCGGCCACTGATACAAGTGCCAACGGCACCGGTTAAACCTTCGGGTAATGCTGGTTTCTCTGGGTTTGGACCACCGCCGCCTACACGAGGACCCTACTGTACCCCCACCTGTCGTGGATGGGGAGCAAGACATGACAGGTTTTGCTACCCACCACCAGTTGAGGTACCAGAAAGCCCTCCGGCGGCAAGAAGACAAGACAAGGGAAAGGGAAAGGAAACAGGAAGGAAGGAACCCCTATGCGGGTATTGTCTACAACGAGGTCATGAAGGACCTCCAGAACACCCAGAGACCTGCCCCGCTTTGGCGGAATGGTTAAAGGTGTCGCAGGCTGCGCCAAACCCGATACCGTCGGGGAGTAACCAGCCAGCAGGCTCAGTGCCACCACAAGTACCGTTAGGAGGTGGTCCTCTGGATAACGGGAATCATGGTGGTCAAGGCGAGCGTTTTGATGGTTATGAGAGACCAAGGGAAACCTCTGGCGGAAAGGCAGGAGGCAGTGGGGGTGGTAATCTACCTCCCGGTGGTGGATTCTTTGGGGCTGGCGCAGGAGATCCGGGTGATTCCGATCCTGATGACAGTTCTGATGATGACGCCGATTCCCTACCTGATATCACACCCTATTTGGGACCACGTCGCAATGGCTGGAGCGATGAGAAGAAAGACCGATATGACCGTCGGGCCGAAGCACTACGAGAACAGTTGCAAAACCAATCTCGTTCCTCGTCTTCATCAAGTTGCAGGAAGCCGGAGAAGTTAAGCGGTATTCCTACATTTAAGGGAGTGATCGCGGATCTGGCTAGTTTTCTGACCCTGGTCGAAGTCAAGTTTGAGTACTTTGCCGATTGCCGTCTGACGGACATGGACAAGATCAACTTGGTCATACCTCTTCTCGAAAACGAAGCCCGCAACTGGTACCTGGGGATACAGGCTCACATCAACCGTGAGGCTGCGAAAAGAGCGGGAATGCCATTCAACAAGAAAGGGCCGCTCCGGACATGGAAGGGTTTCCGTGAACGGTTAGAGCAGAGTCACGGAGGTGATAATGTGAATCAGGATACGAATCTCCTCGAGTGGAATGACTTGGTGATGAAACCCAACCAAAGCGCTCCTTACCTGGATAGGATAATTGATCTGATGTATAAGCTAAACTACACAGACCATCAACAGGTGAAGGATAAGGTTCGGGCTGGAATAACAGCGAAACTACGGGCAGCATGGGCGTTAAAGACACCTCACCCCGAAAGCCTCAATGACTACCTGGATCTACTCCGACAGGTCAGTCATAACTTACAGGATGATAAACGTTTCGGACACCTCGTTGACGAGAAACCCACGAGACCACGAGAGAAGAGAGAGAAGGAAACTTCTAAACCTACTGGAAGGTTCAAGAAGAAGGAGAAAGGTTCGGGTTGGAAGGACAACAAACTGCGGAAGACCGCTAATGTTGGCGCCGGAAAGCAGGCAGGGACGTCTGAGTACGCTATTGCTCATCGAGACATCCCTCAGACCCTGACTGAGAAACGACGCAACAATAAGCAATGCACCAAGTGCGGGAGAGAAGGACACTTCTGGAGACAGTGTTCGGTCACCTCCCCTGTCGTACATGCTGTGAGGAATACCACGGGAGTGAAACGGTCACGACCAAAAGCGGAATCCTCTACTAGTGGCAATAAGTGATTAAAGCGCATTGAAGCGTCTCGACCGCCGCCCTCTGGCCCCAAGCTCTTGGAAGCCCGCAAACCCTCACCTACCATGATGGAGGTTGATACGGGTGATGAACTAGGTAAGAACCTAACCCTATGAAGGAATTGATAACGCCTAATTTTCTAGATCTGTAAAGGTCTACTGAAAATAAATGGTCGCTCCAAGGACGGATTTAAGGTAAGAACCCATCCGCGATGACTAGCTCTTTAGCGCTGATAAAGTCTTTGACATAGGAATGTCGGGAGACTACCTCGCCAGGTAGATGTTATAGTCGCACGCAGAGTTTGGTTTCTTTCTTTCCTTGGGTTCAATTATTTCTTAAGGGTAGTTATGTTAATTCATGTTGGACATTTCGGGGAAATTACTTTCAGGTTTTTCTTTGATTAAGCATTCTGCTCCGAGGGGTCGCTCTGGAAAATGGGAACCGCGCGACATTCGGATGGGGCACAAAGATGCCCTGTTTGGCACCGGTTGACTGGACGTCTCC
>LN891133.1:0-10044 GCA_900010015.1 Tuber aestivum | reverse complement strand
GGAGAGCAAATGTATTTCTTGTCTTATATGGGTCGTTGTCTTGTACTTTAGGATTGGTCTTAGGTTATTAGTCTTGAACAAAGTTATGTTCCAAGTTTACCTGAGGAGGGTTTAGTACCCGAAATCATGCTGGCGTGATAGTAAACAGCACTCCAATTCCCTTTATTGATTAAACTATTCTTGAAAACGTTTACCGACCCATTGTGGCCGCTCTTGTATCGAAAGGCAAGAGACAAGCAAGAATGAGTACAAAGAGACAAAGTAAAAAGGCGCGGCACTCTAGCCCACCCAAGCATAGCAAGTCTATTCACTTACGAGTGACACTAGATTGGCGCATAGGGTGTAGACAAGTAAGTGCTGAAGCGCTATTGTTATTAGATAGTGGAGCTACTGGCCCAGTGCTAAGTAGTAAGTGGATCAAGAGTACTCAAGCTCCTTGTGTACGGAGAAGAATCCAAACTCCAATACACGATGCAAGTGGCAACCGCATACCGGGATCTGGTCTTCATTATACCAAGTCTTTGGATCTGAAGATAGGCGATCATGTGAATGGTATGCGTTTCGAGGTTGCAGATATGGCTGACACTCGTGTCGAGGGCTATCTACCTATGTCGTGGTTAAAGGACCACAACCCAGACATCGATTGGAAAGTAGGATCACTGACCTGGCGCTCAGATTTTTGTAAGGCGAATTGCCTAACGAAGCAGAGGCGGTTAGTTTATATGACGGACGAGGAACTGTTAGCCGAAGATCCCGAAAATGTATATTTTCTTGGGACAGTACAGTTCTCGGATGATAAAGGTGAAGATGTCACGGTCCAACTTCTACCAGAGTATAAGGACTTTGGTGACATCTTCAGTCAAGAAAACATCGATGCGTTACGGAACATACAAAGTATGATCATAGAATTGATTTGATTCCGGGAAGTATTCCGCCCTTTCGGGCCTATCTATCCACTAGCAGAGAAGGAGCGTAAGGCGCTCCGTGAGTTCGTAAATGAAATGTTACGAACGGGGAAGATAGCACGATCTACTTCCTCATCCTCGGCTCCTATACTTTTCGTACCAAAACCAGATGGTACTTTAAGATTGGTGATAGATTACCGAGGGTTGAACAAGATCACGGTGAAGAACAGATATCCTCTCCCGTTGATGAATGAATTGCGAGGTAGGCTCTCAAAGGCTACGGTATATAGCTTGATGGACCTGAAGAATGGGTATTGGGGAATCCGGATGGCCGAAAAGGCCGTCGGAGATACTTACTCGCATGAGGAACTCACAGCCTTTCGGAGTGAGTTGGGATTACATGAGTTTAAGGTAATGCCCTTTGGGCTATGTAATGCCCCCGCCACCTTCCAGAGCATGATAAATGACATATTTCGAGATATGCTGGGTGAAGGAGTCGTCGCGTATATGGACGATATCCTGATTTACTCAGAGACAATAGAAGAACATGTCTCTCTGGTCAGGCGAGTAATGGAAAGGTTACGGAAGCATCGACTATGTGCAAACATAAAGAAGTTGTTCTTCCATAAAAGTGAGATAGAGTTTCTCGGTTATAGGATATCCGAAAAGGGGATATCTATGACAACAAAGAAGGTGGATACCATCTTAGATTGGAAACTACCGACTAGTGTCGTCGGAGTCCAAAGTTTCATGGGCTTCGCCAACTTCTATAGAAGGTTCATAGAGGGTTTTAGCAAGATAGCGAAACCTTTGACAGACCTTACTAAGAAGGATGTCCGATTCGATTGGACCCCGGCATGTAGTGAAGCTTTTTTTGCATTAAAGAAGGCTTTCACCACGGGACCAATCCTAGCACATTTCGATCCTGTCCGCCAGACAAAGCTGGAGACGGATGCGAGTGACTTTGTATTAGGTGCTATACTGTCTCAGTTCTGTGAAGACGAGAAGTGGCACCCGGTGGCCTTTCATAGTAGGAAGTTCCACCCGGCTGAGATAAATTATGATGTACATGACAAGGAAATGACTGCCATAGTGGCAGCATTCAAGGAATGGGAACATCTGTTTCGGTCGGTAGAGGGTGAGATTTCGGTTTACACCGATCACAAGAACTTGGAGTACTTTAATAGTACTAAGACCCTCAACCGCCGGCAACATCGCTGGGCAGAATTCCTACAGCCGTTCAATTTCAAGGTAGTTTACCGTGAAGGAAGGCTGAATACAAAGGCTGACGCACTGTCGAGGCATGGAGACCACCGCCCTGGAGGGGGGAGTAATTCTCTATCAGAGACACCAAAGCCCTTTTTTCGCCCCGGACAATGGGTTGTGGGACAAGAGCGAGACCTCTTACGTCCTCATTCATTGGCTGTCTGTCAAGGCTACCAGTTGCAATCCACATTCTTGGATGCATTACATGCTGCTGCGGAAAGAGATCCTGCTTATATGAGAGATCTAAAGGCTGTGTTGGCGGGAGACAAAGGAGTCGACCGAAATCTGACAATAGAAAGAGACACTCTCACCTATAAGGACAAATTAGTAGAGAGAGGTCTTCTCCTCTATAAGAACAGGTGGTACATTCCAGACTCGCAGGATCTAAAAGACAAGATCATGGAAGCTGAACATGACTCTCGCATCGCGGGACACTTTGGGACATACAAGACGGTAGGCAGGGTTAGGGCTAACTTCTTTTGGCCTAAGATGGATGAGAGCATTACGGACTATGTTTGTACATGTGATGCCTGTCAACGGAACAAATCCGTTAAGCATAAGAAGTTTGGCTTGTTGGAACCTGTTGGTGTACCCTTGAGACCCTGGACGGATATCTCAATGGACTTCATAGTAGCACTACCGGAATCAGAGGGGTATACCAAAATTTGGGTAATCGTGGATAGATTCTCAAAGAAGGCACACTTCATACCTCTGGCCACAGAAATCCCGATAAAGGATATGGCCCTGATATTCCTGAAGGAAATTTGGCGGCTCAATGGGCTCCCAGAATCTATTATCTCCGACCGAGATAGCCGGTTCACATCCAAGTTTTGGATGAGCCTAATGCAACAGTTGCAACTGAAACTACGGCTATCGACCGCTTTCCACCCTGAGACTGATGGGCAGACTGAGCGGGTGAACCAGACCTTGGAACAATACTTAAGAAATTATTGTTCATATCAACAGGATGATTGGGCATCGCTGCTACCTTTGGCAGAGTACGCATACAACACATCCACTTCCGAGTCCACAAAGTTGTCTCCTTTTGAGATTAACTATGGTTTTAACCCAAGGACCAACTGGTCAGGTACAGTCTCGGAACAGCAAGGTGTTCATCCCAGTAGCGAGCTGTTGGTAAAAAACTGGGAAGGTGTCTGGCAAGAAGTCCGACATACACTTAAGCGAGCTCAAGAGAGACAACGGAAATGGCATGACCAGAAAAGGTTGCCATCACCGGAATATGTGACGATGGACGATGTAAGTGATGGCAGGGCAAAGAAAGCTGATCGCGTGATGCTAAATCGAAAGAACATCCGCACTAGGCGCCCTATGGAGAAGCTAGACCACCGAATGTTTGGACCCTTCGTGGTCAAACGTAAGGTAGGAAACCGAGCTTATGAACTCCGATTGCCAGCCTGTTGGTCAATCCATCTGGTATTCAATGTCGGACTCTTAGAACCCTATCGAGAGGACCCGAGTGGTAGAAGAACTAAAGAAGTTCCAGTCCCCGAGATAGTAGACAATGAGCCCAGCTACGTTATTGAAGCAGTTGTAGATAGTCGATGGTACGGCAACATGAAAGCGAAATTTCCCAATCGCTTTGTGCAGTACCTCGTTTCATGGGAAGGCTATGGCACAGAGGAAAACTCTTGGGAGCCATATGAAATACTAGAGGGCACCGGCTTACAAGCGATGAAGGATTTCCATCACCGGTATCCCCACAAACCCAGAGACCATAGGGTTGAAGGCGAACCGAATAAGGGAAATAAGAGACGACGTTAGCGGACCGGGTCGGTCCTTAGAGAAGAGGGGAGTGATGTAACGACCCTACGTTATATAGAGCTATGGCAACCTAAGTCTACGCCCATACATAAGGCCAAGAGGTTATATGGTAGACTAGGAGGATATGCCTGAGCATGTCCAGGAGATAACCGATGGTCCGGGTATCCCGAAGAACAGAAGGTACTTAAGAAATAGGTGTACCTAAGTAGTGGAAGTGACGTGACCACCGCGGTTCCGGCCTAAGGATAGGTCGGAAGGCCGGGTGAGTTTACCCTGTCTAGGGAAATCACGTTACCCTACCATGGAGACCAATTTCGTGTCACCATGGACATACTTACCCTACCTTTGGGACACTATTACCCTACCTTCCGTCGGAAACGTTCTCGGAAAGATTCCGTGTAATGTTAGGATTGTTTGTTACGCAATGACGATCGACGGGCACTTGCTTGTATATTGATCGGAAGGCTAGGGGAGGAGCTAGAGTGCTCCGAACATGCTGTAACTTGGCAGGATTATTCCTAACAGGTACCTGCGGCCCCAGGGTTCGCCCCGGGCGTCATGGGCCAAAATGGGTGGAGTTGCCGTTATGCCAGTTAAATGGAATCTATGAAGACATGTCCATAACACTGTATGCGTCGTCGCCGTCCGTCCGACCGGAAGCTGTTCGCAGGATATATAAGGGGGCCAAGGTGAGAAGGTCAGGTACCTTCTCCAAAAAGAACGGAGTAAAACGGACCAAAAGTGACGGAGTTAGCGTGAGCTATCCGGAAGGGTCCCCAGAGTAGTCCCGGGTAGTGCCGGAGACATCTGGGAAGGTTTTACGCCAATCATGTCTACACGTGCCCCTTTGCCATAGGCTCTTTGTGGGTTGTTGGAAGACTCTAATAGCATGATACTTATCACGCTGAGTGGTGTGTCGGAGGTAAGGGACTATGGGTAGCGCCCACGGGTCCCGCTACCGACACAGCTCTATGTGGGAGCGTCGTAGACCCCGTAAGTTCGCAATCAAGAAAGATAGAACTTAACCGGAGGACACCTGATGTCTACGGGTGCTTGCATAGTTCATAGCACATGGGAAGAGAGTCATTTAGTTAGCTTTCCTAGGAGTCTCGACAGTTAGCCACTGACGAGACACCGATGCGCAGAGGTTTTCACTCCGGCAGGTGTATTGGTAAACACCTTGCAGAAACCAATGTGCATACGGGAGATTTCTGCTAGAGTGCGCTGACACCTTAAGCCCTTCGGGGATGCAGAAATGGTGCCGGCAACCCTTACGGAGAAGGGCATACTCATGTTGGTCGGGGCAACCTGATGGGGGAGTTTTTGGTATAAGTCTGACTACTTGAAGCTTATACGAGAACTCTCCTGCCCCGACAGAATCAACATCCTCTCGAGAGACTTTAATTGAGATAAGCCAGAGCTTAACGATATTAAGTTTTACCGTTTACTTTTATTCTTTACACTTTTGCAAGAGCTGTGTTCGAGAGATTGGAAGTTTAGTGCGGTCGCATCCTTGGGAACCATCTACCTGAGGGAGCCCCCGTTACACTCAACCCTCAGATCCTCTCCGTTACAGTAATATTTCTTGGCTTGCTTAGCCGGACTAGTACTTACTCTCTATGGTCGCAACTGTTTGAAGGCTGGTCATCTTGCTTGTTCTGCTCTAGGCCTGGTTCCTTTAGCCTGGATATTCTATGCCTGCCTTCCTGGGCTTACGCTGCTCAGGTGGGTGGATGAGTGCTAGTGGATTCTTGGCTGCCACATTCTATATGGCCTTGGTCTCTTGAAGTGGCCCTGCCTTGGCCTTCTGGTATCTCGGTTTGGGTTCTACCTGATTACATTCTGCTGGGTGTCCATGGAGCAGTACTTCTTACTTGGGAGCTTGATACCTATCGTTATAACCTGTATCCTATGTTTCTTCAGTAATTGACCTTTGTATTATGGCCTTTACTAGTTGTTTGGGCGATGGGCTCTCTGGGGCCGTGGCTTATACATGTGGCTGCAGTTGGGCTGTGGCGGTACTGGCAGACAATGGCTCACTGTCATGGTATCGGATATTGTAAAGGGGGCTCTCTCAGGTAGATGGTTCCTAAGGATGCGACCGCACCAAACTTCGAATCTCTCGAACACAGCTCTTGCAAAAGTGTAAAGAATAAAAGTAAAGGGTAAAACTTAATATCATTAAGCTCAGGCTTATCTCAATTAAAATCTCTCGAGAGGATGTTGATTCCGTCGGGGTAGGAGAGTTCTCGTATAATCTTTAAGTAGTCAGACTTATACCAAAAACTCTCCCATCAGATTACCCTAACTAACATGAGTATGCCCTTCTCCATAAGGGTTGCCCCGGCACCATTTCCATGTCCCTGAAGGGCCTAAGATGTCAGTGCACTCTAGCAGAATTCTCCTATATGCACATCAGTTCCTGCGAGGTGTTTACCAATACACCTGCCGGAGTGAAAACCTCTGTGCATCGGTGTCTCGTCAGTGGCTAACTGTCGAGATGCCTAGGAAAGCTAGCTAAATGACTCTCTTCCCATTATGCTATGACCTATGCAAGCACCCGTAGACATCAGCTGTCTTCCTGTTAAGTTCTATCTATCTTGATTGCGAACTTAGAAGGTCTATGATGCTCCCGCGGAGAGGTGCGGCGACAGCAGGACCCGTGGGCACTACCCATGGTCCCTTACCCCCGACATACCACTCAACGTAATAAGTATCATGCTATTAGAGTCCTGAAACAACCTACAAAGAGCCTAGGGTAAAGGGGCACGTGTAGGCTAGATTGGTGTAAAACCTTCCCAGATGTCTCCGGCACTACCCGGCACTACTCTGGGGACTCTACCGGATAGCTCATACTGACTCCGTCAGTTTTGGTCCGTTTTACTCTGTTCCTTTTGGAGAAGGTACCTGACCTTCTCACCTTCACCCCCTTATATATCCCATGAATAGCTTCCGGTCGCACGGACGGCAGCGATGTATACAGTGTTATGGTCATGTCTTTATGAACTCCATTTAACTAGTAAGACAGCAACTCCACCCATTTTGGCCCATGACGCCCAGGGCGAACCCTGGGGCCGTAGGTCCCTGTTAGGAATAATTCTACCAAGTTACAGCTTGCTTGGAGTACTCTAGCTACTCCCGTAGCCTTCCGATCAAAGCGCAAACAAGTGTCCGTCCCTTGTCATTGTGTAACAAACAATCCTAACATTTCCCGAAATTCTTCCGAGAACATTTCTGACGGAAGGTAGGGTAATAATGTCCCAAAGGTAGGGCAAGTATGTCCATGGTGACACAAAACTGGTCTCCATGGTAGGGTAACGTGAATTCCTTAGACAGGGTAAACTTACCCGGCCTTCTGTCCTATTCTTAGGCCAGAGTAGACATTGTCACGTTACTACTACTACTTAGGTACACCATTTTCTTAAGTACCTTCTGTTCTTAAAGATATCTTGACCATCAGATATCCCTCGAATATGTGCCTGCATACCCACCTCATCTACCATCTGACTTCTTGGTCATATGTATGGGCATAGATGTAGGTTACCATAGCTCTATAACGTAGAGTCATTACAGATATATATAGTTGCCGTAAGGTCTGGACTGGGCTTCGGCCTGGTACAGCCTGGTGGCTAGAGAGATGATATGGTATGGCACCTGAGGGTGCTCGGTCTGGTGGACCTGATCTGTACTTCATATATTAGATGACCTGAAGGATGTTCTGAGGTATTGCGCTCGGAGCCATGTTGGACTAGGTGGGAGAAATAATACTGGAACCTGGCCCTCAACTGATGTATGGATAGTATGAGGTATACGGTATCCCTCTAGGGCCTGGATAGAGTTTGCATGGTTGTTGGTTGCTGTTGGGGTGTGGTGATGGTTTTGCCCTTATTACTATTACATTTGGTCCTATAGGCAAAATTTCACGTGGGGTTCATACTGGGCTAGAGGGTTGGAGGTATCGCTGGGTTGAGTTTCTTTGAGTTATGTATTGTTTCATTTGTCTGGTTGCTGGGTCGGGACTCGGATGTGGGTAGCTGGTTGGGGGCAGGATACCACGGGTGAGAGAAGGCCCCACTGGCCTTCATGGTCTGTTATCCCCTCCTTTATATTTACTTTGTATTTGTCTTGGGGCCCTGGTTTGTGGGGTGCTCTAGTTTGTTGATGGTGTGGTGACTGTGGTACCAGCCCTAGGGGTGTCTCAGATGGGTTAATATGGAGCAAGGTGCCTGGCTGCCATGTCTACCTTGACCGATTACTTAGGGGAAACTGACTTCATACCACCCCTCTGTCATGGTCCTCCCAGGGGACAGTAGTGGAACACTATCTTGGGTGCCGGGTGGGGTTGATGCTGATGGATTTCCTTTGTTCATATTGTACCTTAGGGTGTGGGTTGCGAGGCCGGAGCTGTGCTGCTGGTGGTTGTGTTTTATTTGTTTTGTGTTTTGATTTTATTGGGATTTCCATGACTGGTCAGTTGCTTGCCAGTGACTTTGGCTATGCAACACCTGGTTGAGTATATACCAGAGTGTCTACGGATGAGGTGCATTATGATGGGTGCCGGGCTGTTGATGGAGTTGTACCTAACTTCCGTGGATGCTCACTGGGCGGGAGTGTTGGCTTGTGGCATTTCTTTGGTATTGCTAACAAGTCAAGAAGGTTTGGGTTCGGAGGTTTCGGTGTCTTGTATTTAGTTGTAGGGTAGCCTTGGCTTGTATTAGCCCTCTACCAAGGGGGCGACTAGATCATATACCAGTTTGGCGCGACTAGTATAAATAAACTTGGATTGAATTTGGACACTCTTTCTTATGTGCCACTGGCAGGGAATTATCTTATCCACCACCATACCATTTCATGATACTCTTTTCTTCTTATCACTCTCATCATAGGGTTTTTACATCCTCTCATTCCACTCCCCTCCACGCAGGCTGATGGGGCTTCGCAGAGTCACTTATCACTAATCTTTCCGCCTCAGGACCCTTCCTCGCTTAAACGACCATGTAGTGGCACCACCACAAGTCTATCAGGATAGTCAAAGGATGACTATGATACCCCCAATAGTGTCTTTATAGGTATGTTGGATAAGTTTTTTGAGGCACAAGGGTACACACATTAGCAAAAATAAAAGCTTGTGTCCTGTACGTCGTGTGCATCTGACGTACAGGACGCACCGGACAAACCGTTAGTCAGGACGCAAGACGGCAGCTACCGAATCTCAGGACGCAACAATCTTTGGGGGCAGAAGTCAGGATGCAGCCAGAACACAAGCGAGCCTTGGCACCAGAACTCAGAACACAGCCAGAATGTAAGGGAGCATTGGAACCAGAGCTCAGGACACAGCCAGAACGCAAGCCAGACTTGGCGTCATAACTCAGGACGTAGTCAGAATGCAAGCAAGCACTACTGCAATTTACAGGATGCAATACCAGAATTAGACCTTGTGACCCAGATCACATATGTAGATTCTGAAACCTTTCAAATACATAGTATTTCTCGTTATATTTAAGTTGGTTCTATAATACATGGTACTGAAAGAAACCAGCCCCCGCCCAACCCAATGCTATAAATCCGGCCTGAACCACTGACCTCACAGGTGATAACTACCCCAGTATTGGCGTCAGGAAGACGTCTGGGGTACTATTAGAAAGCTGGCATTGAGTAGAATCAGGCTGCCGATTATCAGACGCCGTGCCTAAAGGACACCTGTGGAATCTGGCGTCAAAGTCAGCACACTATCAGGGTAAAGACCACTTGCAGAACAGGCTGTAACTTGCTTAGTATTGGTGGCCGGTAGACGTCCAAGGTACCATTGGAAAGCTGGCGTCGGGGAGAGCTAGGCCGCCAAGTATCAGGGGCAGCGTCCAAAGGACATCCAAGAAATCTGGTAACAAAGTCAGCACTCCCCAGAACTCCGCCAAAACTCTGCCAGGGTAAACACCAATCTCATAACAGACTGTAGCTCTATCAATATTGGTGTCGGGTAGCCATCCAAGGTACCGTTGCAAAGCCAGCATTGAGTAGAACCAGGCTGCCAAGTATCAGGTGCTGCATCCAAAGGGCGCCCAAGCAATCTGGTATCAAAGTCAGCACTCTG